>JAODAL010053245.1:0-25428 GCA_025379985.1 Phyllomedusa bahiana | reverse complement strand
CTCCTACCCCCCCTCGTACAATACAATCGATTGTACGTTGGGGAGGTAATGACATGTCAATTATTTGCGGCAAATACACGCCACGAGTGATGAATGTCAATGAGGCCGGCGGGCTGCCGGCAGCCCCGTGCCCCAGGAGTATGCGCGTATTAGCGCGAGCTCCCAAAACACACGATGTACTGCGGCGCGTACTGTACTGAGTATGAATCAGAACAGACACTAAATTTGCCCTTGTGTCATTACTAAGGGTCCATCTACATGGCAAGGCATTATAGTCGGTTTTTAACACTGTTTTTGGATTTTGAGAACTGACTGTAAACCATTCCCACAGACGTTAATAGAAATCCGACTTGTAGCCTACACGGCTCAGATTGTTTCAGTTCGGATTTCAAAATGGACGGTTTTGCAAAAAACTTGAAACATGCAGTTGGAACATGTTGGATTTCCAACAGATAATATACTATGCAATGTTAATGGGCTGGCAGAATCTGAAAACCGCTACAATAAAATCTGCAAAATAACATGCCAAAAAAACCACCAAAATGGAAATCTGACTGTACATAATTCAGAATCCGACAATATGTCCTTTGCTGTGTGAATGTAGCCCAAGACTTACCCAGGTGTTCATTAAGGAAACTCAATGCAATTTTGCATCCACAGAGTGAGATTTATTACTGGAATTGAATCTAAAAACTTGTCCTGTAGTCCGTCTATGCTATTCACAGTGTTATTGTATTCCTTTATACATCATAGAAGGACGGGGGGGGGATGGCCTCCTCAGGAGATCTGTAGCTTACATAATAGACTAAGCTTAATCAATGTTCAGGTCTACAGGACGACTTTAACCCCCTTTAACTAAGATTTCTATATAGAGATTTTTAATATTCAAATAATGCTAATAGGAGGAAATAAAAATAGGGTCCAGGGTCAATCTTAATCACAGTTCTCGACTCAGATGACATTTTGCAGCCTTGAACATAATGAGGAGTAGTTTGAATGAAGAGTTATGACTTCACTGTAATAATTTCTATAATAAGCATTTCTCAATAATTTTAATGTGGACCTGTCACAGAGAATATACCATTTTCTGATTCAGAAACACCTGACATTTCATGCTAGACTTGTCTTCCAGAAGTGCATATTTTTCTTAGCTCTCTTGTTATATAAAAATATATGGGACATGCAGGGATAGATTTACCCACAAAGCAGCTTAAGCAGATGCTTAGGGAGCTATGGGTACGAAGGAGTATTAAACATCCACTGCAGTAACTCTTAACATGTTACAGTCGTTTCATAAACCATGCTGTAATGACTGGGGTACCATCTGGAGCACAGACATAGCAGATCCAAATGTGTAATTTCCATGTATTGGTTTTAAAGTTCATGTAGATTTTTTTTATTACTATGTCATTACAATGGTTTTCTGTTAGGCTTTGCTTTCCATTGAAATGGATGGAAACCCTTAGGCCCCGTTCACATGGCTTATTCTGCCGCGTATTGGCGCCGTATTCCGCGCCGGATTTGCGCTGCAGTACGGCGCCAATCCGCGCAGCAATTACGGTAATCCACTGCTCTCATAGAGAACAGTGGATTCCGTCGCTCCTCCCCGCTCGGCAAATCCGCCTCGGGGGGAGAAAGTGACATGCAAATTATTTACGCCGCGGACGCGCCTTAAACAATGCATTGTCTATGGGGCCGGGAGCGGCGCCCCCGCCGCGCTCCGGCCCCGCCTCCGTCCCGCCCCTTATTCACGGCGGATTTGTGCGCTCAATACGGCTCACAAATCCGTCGGGAATAAGCCGTGTGAACGAGGCCTTAGGGTGCGTTTACACGGCAACGACCAAGTACCGATCGGATTTGCCGACCAGTATTGGGCACACCGGGGGGCGGCTTTTCACTGCGGTTTGCGGATTCAAGCTGTTCCCCTTCGCACCCACATGTTCAAGTTTCACCTGAAAACTGGTCAGAAGAATGAACATGTTCTAAGTTTTGCAGACCGTCGGCGGTGTAAAAAACCACCCGGCGGAAAATCCGTGCAGTGGGGACTGTTGAACGGTTTTTCTATTGACGTCTATGGGGGAGCATTGCTTGTCAGTTTTCAGGCTGTTTGTAAAAACCACAAACTGTTTGAAAAACAGACAACCTGTGCCATGGGGACATGCCCTTAGTTGACTTTGCCATGGTGCATATGGTCTGCTTTGTGTGCACATTCCTTTCACCGTGTTACAACTGTATTCTTCTATCCACAAGGAAGAGCAGCTGTGGAGCGCAAACTGCTATAGCAGATGTATTTAAACTGTTCTGCAATGGATAGTGGGCAAAATTTCACGTTTGTAGTTTATAAGTTGCATGCAAAACGTATAAATGTTCAGCGGCAATTATCTATTCCAGTGCTAGAACTTGTAATTATGTTAAAAATGGTTGTTTGGTTCCTGTAAAAAAGAAATCCTAAGCTGCTGGTGCCTAACTGAAAAATAAAGAAATAAAAAAATCTATACTCGCCTTTCTCCTCATCACTGTTCCAGTGCTGGGTCTCTCTGGTTTTCTGTTTACCTTGTTGTTCTTCCGAACAGGGATGTCACTATGTGGAAGAAATATATATAGGTATATATAAAAATAATATATATAAATCCGCAATCAACGTCAGAGTAAGGCGAGTATAGACTTTGTTTTCCGGCGCCGGCAGCTTAATATGTCTTTTTTTATAGGAAGAGGGAAACCCCTTTAAAGGGGTCACCATTGTGCTGTACTGAGTCACAAGCAGTTTTCCATAGTCTGTCTCATTAACAAAAGCTAATCTGTAATCTCGTTAGAGATAAGGAGCCTTCTCTGGAGTTAGCTTCCACCATGGTGACATCACTCCCTGCTCTCTGTCTAATCAGAAAGGAAGATCTGGATGTATCCGGAGAAAGCTGTGTGCACTCAGAGCAGATAAAAACTATATTATCAAAATCAAAAGATCAATGTATTTAGAAAAAGTTTTCACTTACCTGTCCTTATATGTTGAAAGCTCATCTTTGTAGTTAGGAAACAACTTTAAGGGGGAAATGTGTGTTTTGATTTGTTTTTTTTTACACTGGTGATTTTGTGTAAGACAACATGGTTAAATAAATGTCGTAAAAACTCAGAAATTATATGTTTACTGACGTTCCAAGTAACATTGTGAATCATTTAAAGATCAGAAAGCCTTTATTTGGACAAATTTACAATAAAAAGGCCAATACTTTCTATACAAAATGTAATATTAAGCGGCTGTAAATGTTAGAGGGAAGTACAAATGGTGCATTCCTCCACCCTATCCTTGTAACCATCAGTTAGGAGCTGTTACATAGACATCTATGTGCACAACTAACTTTTTTATGCAGTTGAAACCAGAAGTTTCCATACACTATATAAAAAGACACATCTGCATGTTTTTCTCACTATCTGACATTAACTAAGAATAAACCTTACCCATTTGAGGTCAATCAGGAACCAAATTAATTTATATTTGCCAAATGCCTGAATAATGACAGAGATCATTTTTTAAGGCATTTTTATTACTTTCTGCAAAGTCAAAAGTTTACATACACTAGGATTACTTTGCCTTTAAACAATTTGGCACAGCCCATATGATAATGTCATGTCTTTGTAAGCTTCTGATTTATTGGCAACATCTGAGTTAGAGACACAGCTGTGGATGTATTTTAATTGCACACCAGAAACACACTGCTTCTGTGTGTAACATCATGGGAAAGTCTAAAGAAATCAGCCAAGATATCAGGAAGAGAATTGTGGACTTGCACAAGTCTAGCTCATCAGATGGGATGGACGCTAGATGGAGGCCTTGGTTTACAAATCGACTTTTCCAATTTGCGGACGTGGTAGATCCCCGCACTCTGGAAATAAGACCCTTTAAGGAATTACAATCAAAGTTTGAGTTGACATCTGCGACCCTCTTTTCATATTTACAGATTAAGCATTATATGCACTCAGTACTGGGTTCTGATAAAGTATCGAAACCCTCGGCCTTTGAACGGCTCTGTCGGTCAGGGACATCAACAAAGGGTTTATATCGGCGATATATCAAATCCTGATTTCACCAGTTCAGGACGCTCCGATAAAACACTCCTATATGTCAAAGTGGGATGACTTCTTAGGATCACCATTATCGATAGAAGAGTGGCAGGGAGTTTGGCGGCAGGCAGCCCGATCATCAAATGCTACAGTCATGGCCAAAAGTTTTGAGAATGATACAAATGTTAATTTTTTCAAAGTCTACTGCATCAGGTTTTATAATGGCAATTTGCATATACTCCAGAATGTTACAAAGAGTGATCAGCTTAACAGCAATTAATTGCAAAGTCAATAGTTGCCTAGAAAATGAACTTTTTGTCCCAAAACACATTTCAACTTCACTGCAGGCCTGCCTTAAAAGGACCAGCTAACATCGTTTCAGTGATTGCTCCATTAACACAGGTGTGGGTGTTGATGGGGACAGGGCTGGAGATCAATCTGTCATGATTAAGTAAGAATCACACCACTGGACACTTTAAAAGGAGGCTGGTGCTTTGCATCATTGTTTCTCTTCTGTTAACCATGGTTATCTCTAAAGAAACACGTGCAGTCATCATTGCACTGCACAAAACTGGCCTAACAGCTTGTTCGGAGAAGACCAGGTGAGCGATACCACCAGTCTTGTCTCATGCCAACTGTAAAGCATCCAGAAACCATTCATGTGTGGGGTTGCTTCTCAGCCAAGGGAATCGGCTCTCTAACAGTCTTGCCTAAAAACACATCCATGAATAAAGAATGGTACCAGAATGTCCTCCAAAAGCAACTTCTCCCAACCGTCCAAGAGCAGTTTGGTGATCAACAATGCCTTTTCCGGCATGATGGAGCACCTTGCCATAAAGCAAAGGTGATAACTAAATGGCTCAGGGAACAAAACATAGAGATTTTGGGTCCATGGCCTGGAAACTCCCCAGATCTTAATCCCATTGAGAACTTGTGGTCAACCATCAAGAGACGGGTGGGACAAACAAAAACCAACAAATTGTGACAAAATGCAAGCATTGATTGTGCAAGAATGGACTGCTATCAGTCAGGATTTGGTCCAGAAGTTGATTGAGAGCATATGCGGGGAGAATTGCAGAGGTCCTGAAGAAGAAGGGTCAACACTGCAATATTGACTTGCTGCATTAACTCATTCTAACTGTCAATCATCATAATATGATTGCACTTGTATTTCTGTATGTGATAAAAACATCTGACAAACACACATAAAAACCAGAGGGCAACAGATCATGTGAAAATATAATATTTGTGTCATTCTCAAAACTTTTGGCCATGACTGTATTACAGACTAAAGAAAATCAGTTTAAGTTACTGATGTATTGGTATCACACGCCGGCCTTACTTCACAGATTAAACCCGTTACTTCCAGATGTGTGTTGGAGGTGTGGGGAACCTGGGGCAGACATCCCACATATATTCTGGACATGTAGATTAGTGACCCCCTTCTGGAAAAAGGTTCAGGAGTTGACCTTTGAGGTCATTCAAGTCTGGGTCCCTCTCATCCCTTAGACTTACCTCCTCAATGTCCCGTTCCCCACCCTGGGACGTAATTCATCTAGATTCTTTTTATACACAGTAACGGCAGCTAAGTGTTTGATCGCCAAATGCTGGAAGCGGACTTTGCCCCCGTCTAGAGAGGCCTTGTGTTCGCGAATCGGGGAAATTAGGGACATGGAATATCTCACCGCTTTACGGAACGATGAGTTGGAAACCTTTGATGCAATTTGGAGACCTTGGGGAGCATTATAAATGTTCACAAGACTCCTGATTGGATATGAGTTGGGCAGAACTTAGCCATAGTGGATCTCATTCAATTACAGACGGTTTTTCCCCCTTTGGGGTCTTGTCTTTATGTCCCCCAGTTTGTCATATGTTTAGTACACTTGGGAATTGAATCGGTTTCTTTACGTTTTGGTCTCTGTTTACATGTGTATTGTAAGATTTAACAAAATTGGACATTATGCTTTATTCAACTCTCATAATGT
The DNA here is from genome assembly GCA_025379985.1 of Phyllomedusa bahiana. Lineage (NCBI taxonomy): Eukaryota > Metazoa > Chordata > Amphibia > Anura > Hylidae > Phyllomedusa > Phyllomedusa bahiana. Next base: position 19,387 of record JAODAL010053245.1, on the reverse strand, counting down.
TGTTTTGTCTATATCTGTTTTTTTTTTTTTTTTGAATAATTCAATAAAAATACAGTTAAACAAAAAAAACAAGTCTAGTTCATCCTTGTGTGCGATTTCCAGATACCTGAAGGTACCTCGTTCATCTGTACAAACAATTATACACAAGTACAAACAAAATGGGAATCTCCATATCGCTCAGGAAAGAGACGCGTTCTATATCTCTGAGATGAACAAGCTTTCGTCCAACATGTGCATATCGACCCAAGAACAAAAGCAAAAGACCTTCTGAAGATCCTGGCGAAAGCTGGTAAGATTGTGTCATTATATCAGTGAAACGAGTACTGTATCATCAGGGGCTGAGAGGCACTCTGCCCCGGAAGAAGCCCGATTCATGTTTTTCAAATGCAATTTGGAACAAAGACCTACATTTTTGGAGACATGTCCTGTAGTGTGACGAAACTAAAATGGAACTGTTTGGCCAAAATGACCATCGTTAAGCTTGGAGGAAAAAGTAGGAAGCTTGAAAGCCCAACAACATCCCAACTGTCAAACACTGGGGGGGGGGGGGGGGGCGGGGGGGGGGCAGCATTGTTGTGGAGTTGTTTTGCTGAGGAGGGCTTGTGCACTTCACAAAATGTGTGATAAGGAAAGAAGGTTTGTGACAATAGGAAAAAACCATCCAAGCATCAGCCGGGAAGTTAAAGCTTGGACGGAAAGGGGTTTCCCAAATGGACAATGATTGAAGTTTTCCCCAAAATGGTTACAAAGTGGCTTAATGTTTAAAATTCAATGTTTTGATGTCCATAAAAAACCCCTAATCTCATCTTTTGGAAAAATGTATGGACAAAGTAAAAAGGCGGTCGAGCAAGGCGCCCTAAAATGTGGCTCAGTTACACCAGTTCTGTGGAGGAAGGGGCCAAAATTCTCCGACTATTGGAAGTTGTGGAAGGATCCAAAACCCTTTCAGTTAGGGAAAAAAGCTCCCAATTTACTAATAAAATGTATAAAAACTTTTTGATTTGCAGAAAGTAAAAAAAAATCCCTTTAAATTCTCTTGTCATTTTTTGGCATTTGGCAATAGAAAAATTTTTGGGTTATAATTGCCCAAAACAGGGGAAAGGGTTTTTTTGATTTTTGCGTGGAGAAAAAACCGATGGGGTTTTTTACAGGGTTAAAAAAATTTGGTTTTAAAGTATATATTTCCCGTATTTAAAAGGTTCTCCCGGGTTTAGGCACTCCGGCTATTTTTTTGGTCCCTTTTTACATAAATTGATCATAATGAGGGACCCCCAGCAATAAGCTGTATTTTGTTTGGAATTCAGGCAGTTAGTGTCTAATTTCTTTACAGCACTTCCACAGGAGAGGTTAGTCATTCCACCGTGCCTATTCCTATCAGTGGGCTCTCTGTCTAATAAAGGACAGGACCTCCAGAGTGCTTCATTCTGGCCAATATATTAGGCTTTTGAACAGAGGAACACTTTCTATGAACTCAGAAATTTTATGATAAGGTCTATGAAAATGGCTTTTCTTAAATGAAGTCTTCTAAGTGGAGTCAGATATTGGTAAGTGACCACTTAGTGGAGATATTGGCCATGAGCCATTCCATTGGCATCACCGTTCACCTGCTGTTCACTTACTGAAGCGGTGATGTCAGTAGATCGGCTTGTGACTTACTGGGTGCAGTGGAGTATGTGTGTATAGATATATATGTATACATACTCCTGCTAGGGTGATTTTATTATTAATGTTAGAGTACTTCTTCTTACTCTATATTTGCCATTGGTGAGCCCATCAAAATATTTTCATGAAGAGGAGGTATTTTTCCTGAAAATCCTTTGACAGATAGATTTGCCATGGTAAATCTGCCTTAACATTACTACAAAACAACTTGTGACCATTAACCCCATGTGAACTAAACCTCTGGGAGTCAAAATGGAGTATAATATATTGTACATGTAGGATAAATATGTTCAGACCAGCGATTCTTCAGTGAATAAACGTTGTCATTAATTATATTTCATAAGTGCAGAGGGTACAAAAAAGGATAAAACCGACGCGTTTCGGGTGTTACATATCGCCTTTGGTCACGGTAACCAAGGATGATATAATGTACATGTAGTCCGTTTCACCTGAGGGCTAATACAATCACTGAATATTGCTGAAATTTGGACTATACAGGTATATTGGAATACAGGATTTGGAATATACATTGACTGAAGCAAAGTTTGTATGATTTTTATGTACTGCTTTAAAATTAAATCTTACATTTATGGCTCTTAAATAGGGGAATTCAACCTCCTGCAACCTGGAGATCTGGTGTAGATCTGCTATTTGTACCAATATGTCTGTCTGTGTATACATGTATATTTTTATTATGTATATACTATGTGTATATGTATATATACACTACTCACACAAAGTTATTGATATTTGGCTTTTGATTGAAGTTTCAGGATGAACATAAAATTTCTTGAACTTTTTTTTTTAATGAACTAAATGAGCCCATCTCTTAACTTTAGGATGCACATGGCCAGCGGTTCAATGTTTCAGTACTTTTTGCACAATTTGCTGATCTTTTAAGAACAAGGAGCTTAAAGGGGTTTTGCCACGATGTAATGTTGACATGGGATCCTCCAAAATGGGTATTTAATCACTTTTCTAAATATATGTGATTACATAAAGGGAAGGCCTGTGAGAGCTACAGCATTGCTTAGTCCCCCTTAGTTTCCTGAAAGATTACATTAGACACGACCAGGAGCTGATCTTGCCTCGCTTGCATGTTTGCACTTCTTATCTGATGACAGGGAACATGAATGAGCTTGCAAGGGGCTGGGGAGAAAAGTACAGTGTATGAGGCTGTGTGCTGTATTGAGAATCCACTGGTTGTAATGTTTTATTGGAGTAAACATTGGGGACGCTCCCTTCGTCCTCGCTCTCTGCTTACCCCCCCCTCTCACCCCTGCAGCCGTTTATGACGCTGCATGCTTTGTTTATCTTCTCTCCTGAGCAGATAAGAGGTAAGGAACTCACTTCGTGTCAAAACCCCTTTAATGGCAAAATTCCCAGCAGGTGTTTGATCCCTGAATGGCACAATACATTTAGGGGATCAGTTTGAACTGGCATTTAAACAGTCCTCCTCATCCTGCTGTTCACATTTTGACTCTATGAGATTAAGACAACACCTTACAAGTGATCAACAGTACCTCGCAACTGCGAGGCTTCAAGCAGGATCCTCTCAGATGGAAGTAGCCACTGAGCTTAGAGTATCATAGAGGGTCATCAGCAGGTGGTAACCGAGATACAGGTTGCAAGGCTTTGTTTCCATTTTCAGACAATCGATTTGGTGCTGTTTTCCTACATATTGTTCTAGATAATATTCCGCATGTATAAAGGAATGATGAAATAGAATATATGGGATACTAATGTGAGTTTGGCTGACTCTTTAATGTGTTTGGGAGCCTCTTGACTCCACAGCACATTTTAAGGAAGTAGAAGGTTTAGTTATGTTGGATGTCAACGTGCTCTGTTTCCTTTTGACATCCAACATAACTAAACCTTCAGTGGCAAAAAGCCACTATCGGAGGTGTTTGGCAGTGATTTATTTCCCTTTTCTTGTTAATATACCCATTCACATTCTGCCATTATTGTTGGGACCCATTCACATCTGTGTTGAAGGTACTTCTGTTGCAAATTCCATTAAAAATGGTGAAACGCATTATTTAAACCTGATGGACCCCATTGTAGTCAATGGGGTCTGTCAGGAGTCGATTGTGTTCGTTGTTAACTGGGCCGGTCAAACCTCTTCAACGAAGGCTCGAAGCAGATGAGAACCAGGTCTAATAATGTTGATATTTCTCGCCTTTGATTGTATGATGTATATACTGATGTTTTTTCAATTAAGCTTTGAAAATGGCCTAAACTGAATATATTTAAAGGGAATGTGTCATCAAAAAATGAGTCATTGTTTATGTCCCATTTTTTTTTTTTTTTTCATATAACTTTCAATATTTTTTAATAATTCTTAAGTTTTGCAGTTTTCACTTTGGCCACTAGGCCTTGTTTGCACTGCTTTAACAGCAGAGAGAGAGATGCTTTAGAGTAGCTTCATGCACATAGGAGACTTAAGACTGACTCAGTCCCATTTGACTTCTAATAGGAGAGTTTTCAAGTCATGCTCTGTGACCTGGGAAGAAGTCACTGTGCATGGCGGTGAAAGGGTGAACTGTGACATCTCCTCTTGTGATTGATGGATCCTGTGTTATCTAGTCACACTGGTGTCTCCTTTCAGTTTGACCTTCTTTGTGCTGATAATGAGCAGACAACTGAGAATCTTTCTCTACAGAACAGGAAGTGTCTGACAATTATTAAGCTTAGTGGCCAAAGTGAAAACTGCAGAACTTAAGAATTATTAAAAAATATTGAAAGTGATATGGAAAATAAAAAAGAAATATAACCAGAAACTCTTAAAAAATGTGTTGAACATAAAAATGTGAGTTTAACAATAAGTCATTTTTGATGACACATTCCCTTTAAGGTAGAGATTTATTCACTGTACATACTGGATAGTTTATGGTGGATGTGTGAGTGCTGGGTGCTGTCAGGTAGAGACAGACAAAGGTGCAAATGAGGCAGACAGAGGTGCCAGTAAGTTTAGATGAGTAGTTTTGCGGCTTGCTGCAGAAGAGCTTACCATACAGGTACACTGCCAGATAAAAAAGAACATAATACGGGCTGTGTTCTAGAGGGGAAGATAGTACAAGATTAACAGTGTATTTTGTAAGATGTAGAGATGACTATATTATTCAGTTTGTCAGCACAGGATTCATAGAAGTATGCTCATTCTGAAGCACATGCAGGTTTTGTGGCAATTTTTATTTTTTTTTGGAGTTGAAAGATGAAAAATTATAAAATTAAATCTGATTTGGATCCACTCCTGTGCTCACCCTCCGCTTTATAGGGCTGAAATCGCATAGGCTGTGTTTTGAGTCAAAATGCCTTCCATATGTGGCACTTTACAGAAAACTTTTTTTTTTTACGTAGTGTGCAGGTGTCAGAAACCTGGAATATAGAAGCTGTTCTTCTCAGGCAGAATAATCTTTACATCTGTCTCACAGTGGCATGCCTCCCAGAGATCTTCTATCATCATTAAGGCTTACAGGTTGCACTAATAATTTCCATACATTACAGATTTTCAAGGATGCAACATTTTGAAATTGGAAAAAAAAGCTTAGCGCTTGAGATTTGTCATGTACAGAACCTGTTTAAAGCAGGGATGACAGCAGCAGTATAACAATTACACTTAAAATCTGCTAGTTTTTGGATGCCAGGCAATATTTTTTTCTTCCGAAGGGAATAGAATAAAGTAGAGTTTTCTTACTAGTAAATGGATCTGTTGTATACAAATGCTTTTTTTAGGGTATTAGTCCTAGTGTCATGTATATTGTAAGTATGGCTTGTATTAGGGGGTCTAGAAAGGTCTTTGGCTATGTTCACACGCCTTAAAATTGGACGTATTTCAGTCCGTAATTACGCGCCGGAGTGCGCAAATTACGGCTGGAATACGTCCAGTAACTACGGTAATCCACAGTTCTCATAGAGAACTATGGATTAGGTCTCCTATCCCTGCTCGGCGAATCCGCCGGGCGGGGAGATAAGTGACGTGAATTACCAGCGGCGTATATGCACCACTGGTAATGCAAGTCTATGGGCCGGCGAATTGCCGTCCCCCCTGCTCCCGCCCTCGGCCACACGGTGTAATTGCGGTGTGTAATTACGCCCTGCATTTAAGCCGTGTGAACCTTGCCTTTCACTTCTTTATTTAGATAACACGGACATTAGATGATCTTGCCTTAAAGAAGTGTTCTTATCATGTTGTTTCATAGAGCCTGCTTTTCACAGCCAGCTTCAGACACCTATTTACTTTTCAAACTGTGGGTGCTTCTACAGCAGTTATGGGCATTTCAGCTCTGCTGTTCTTGCAGTTTAAACCAGAAGTTTACATACACAATATAAAAAGATATGCATTTTTTTTTCTCACTATCTGACAAGAAATCAGAATAAACCTTCCCTGTTTAGGTAAATTAGGAACCAAAATTATTTATATTTGTCAAATGCCAGAATAATGAGAGACATTTTTAAGGCATTTTTATTACTTTCTGCAATGTCAAAAGTTGGATATTCTTCCACAAGCTTCTCACTATAGTTGGTAGGTATTTTGGCCCATTCCTCCTGACAGAACCAATGTAACTGAGTCATGTTTGTAGATCGCCTTACTCACACCTGCCTTTTCAGCTTTACCCATAAATTTTGAATAGGATTGAGATCAAGGCTTTGTGATGGCCACTCCAAAACATTGACTTGGTTCTCCTTAAGCTACTTTGTAACCAGTTTGGCCCTATGTTTCGGGTCACTGTCCATTTTGAAGACCCATTTTCGCCCAAGCTTCCTGGCTGATGTCTTGTGATGTTGTTTCAGTTTTGCCACATAATCTTCTTTCCTCATGCTGCCATCTATTTTGTGAATTGCATAAGTCACTCCTGCAGCAAAACAACCCCACAACATGATACAGCCACCCCCACGTTTCACAGTTGGGATGGTGTTCTTAGGCTTCCATACTTAACTTTCTTCTTATCATCTGAAGTTCAATCCTTTTATTCAGTATTGGTTATAATAGTTATTGTAATGGCTGGGTGGTGGACCCTCTGGACCACCGAAGCAATGATAGCTAAGCCACGCCAGGGAACGGAATCTAAGTAGCCCCCGGTATTCACCAGAGCCCGCCGCAAAGCGGGATGGACTTGCTGCGGCGTGAGGCTACCAGGTCGTCCCCCCTGACGTGACTTGCTTGCGATGGCGACCGAGGTGCAGCGTGGTACAGAGTCGTAGTCCGAAATCGTAGTCGTGGGCAGGCAGAAGGTCAGGACAGGCGGCAATGGTTCGTGGTCGTAGACAGGCAGGAAGGTCAGGGCAGGCGGCAGAGGTTCGGAGTCGAGAAACGTAGCAAGAGGTCTGGTACACGGTAGGGCGAGAATACACTTTAGGAAACGCTTTAGCTAAGGCACGAGGCAACATAGATCCAGCAAGGGGTGATTGTGGGACGTGACCTTAAGTAGGGGAAGCGCCTGGCAATTAGCCAATTATCGGGGCGCTGGCCCTTTAAATCCTCGAGAACGCGCACGCGCATGCCTTAGGACACGGGCATGCGCGCCTCGGCCGACAGAGGGCGTGGACAGCACAGGAGCGAGGTCAGGTGAGTCCCCGGCAGGCACGGACCCCCGGCTCGTCCCGCGGCCAGCGGCGGCACCCGCCCCTGGTGGGCGCCCGGGGGGGCGGCCACGGGTGCGCCCGCTGGCCGAGGAGCGGAGGGTACCGCGACAGTACCCCCCCCCCCCTTAGGTCTCCCCCTCTTTTTAGGCTGAAGGAACTTACGGATAAGGTCTGGGTTTAGGATATTGGACTCCGGTTCCCAGGACCTCTCTTCGGGGCCGAAGCCCCTCCAATCTACAAAAAAAAATCGCTTACCCTGACGATCTTCATGTCTAAGAGGTCCTTCACTTCAACTACATCAGGGGATTCTAGCACAGGAGACAGAGCAGCGCTCCTCTGGGAGAACCGGTTCAGGACCACAGGCTTTAGGAGGGAGATATGAAAAGCGTTAGGGACCCGGAGAGATGGAGGCAGGCAGAGTTTATAGGACACCGGGTTCAGTTGTCGCAGAATTCTGAAGGGTCCCAGAAACCGCGGACCCAATTTATAGCTGGGTATTTTGAGGCGTATGTATTTAGAAGAGAGCCACACTTTATCCCTGGGGGGAAAACGTTGGGGAAGGTTCTTCTCCTCTTGTCAGCCTGGGTCTTCATACGGGCTGAAGCCGGGGAGTAAGGCTTGTCGGGTCTCTTGCCAAATGATCCTGATATCCTGAACCTGGTTGTCCACGGCGGGAACCTCGGAGGTGGAAGCCAGGGGGAGGGGAGGGCGCGGGTGACTTCCATAGACCACCAGGAAAGGAAAACGGCCAGTTGAGTCGGAAGTCCGATGATTATATGAGAACTCGGCCCAAGACAGCAATTGGGACCAGTTGTACTGTCGTCCGGACACGAAAGTGCCGTAGATACTCCCCAAGATCTGGTTTACCCTCCCCTGCCCATTTGTCTGGGGATGATATGCAGAAGAGAAATCTGGCTTGACTTGCAACCGGGAACACAGGGCACGCCAGAATTTAGAGACAAATTGGACGCCTCGGTCGGAGACGATGTGGGATGGTAGACCATGCAGACGAAAGATGTGATGGAAGAAGTATCCTGCCAATTGGGGAGCAGAAGGGAGACCAGGAAGCGGCACAAAGTGGGACATTTTAGAAAATCGGTCAGTGACCACCCAGATGACCGAGTTTCCCGAAGAGGGAGGAAGGTCCGTGATAAAGTCCATGCCTATGTGTGTCCATGGAGACTGGAACTGGCAGAGGGACTAAGAGACCAGCGGGCCTATGGCGAGGGACCTTGTTTTGGGCACATGTGGTGCAGGAAAGAACGAAGTCCTTGATGTCTTGGAGCAGGGTTGGCCACCAGTAGTGACGCGAGATGAGGACGTAGGATTTCCGTACGCCAGGGTGGCTGGCCAGAAGAGAGCTATGCCCCCAACCCAGAATCCTCCTCCTGAGCGCGGGACGCACGTAGGTTCTGCCCGGAGGAACGTTCCAGAGATCCACAGGAGCCACTTTGAATCAGCCGTTCAGGACTTATGATGTGCTGTGACAAAGGCTCCTCCCCGGTGATGTCAGACGCACGGGAGAGGGCGTCCGCCTTGATATTCTTCTCGGCCGGTCGGAAGTGTATCTTGAAATCAATGCGCGAGAAGATCAGAGACCAGTGGGCCTGGCGAGGGTTCAAACGCTGAGCTGTCTGGAGGTATTGGAGATTTTTATGGTCTGTGAAGACGTCAAACGGGTGCCGAGCTCCCTCCAACAGATGTCGTCACTCTTCCAGGGCCAATTTTATGGCCAACAGTTCCCGGTTCCAATGGCGTAATTACGTTCGCCGAGGAGAAGGTCTTTGAAAAAAAAACACATGTGACGGTCTTGCCTTTAGGGCCCTTCTGGGTCAGGACAGCCCCGGCTCCCACGGAAGAGGCATCCACCTCTAGGCTGAACGGTCTTTCTAGATCAGGCCGGACCAAAATAGGTGCTGAGGAGAATACTGTCTTCAGACTGGAGAATGCTTCTTCGGCCGACGGAGGCCAGCATCTCAGGTTAGCATTCTTACTGGTGAGAGCCACGATGGGAGCCACCAGCGTAGAGAAAGTGGGGAATGAACTGCGGTAGTAGTTGGCGAATCCTAGGAAACGTTGAATTCGCCCGGAGACCGACAGGTCGTGGCCACTGCTGGTTTCGCGGAGAGTTTAGCTGGGTCCATCTGCAGACCTCGATTGGAAACTATGTACCAAAGGAAAGGGAAGGCTGGCCTGGTGGAAACCGACACTTCTCCAGCTTGGCATACAGTCGATTGACCCGCAGGCGTCGCAGAACCTGGCGTACTTGTACCCGAGGGGTCTGGATGTCAGGGGAAAAAATCAGGATGTTCGTCCAAGTATACAATGACGCAGGTGTACAGCAAGTCCCGAAACATGTCGTTGACGAACTCCTGAAATACGGCTGGGGCATTGCATTAGCCGAACGGCATCACGAGATACTCAAAATGCCCCGTCCCGTGTGTTGAAAGCCGTTTCCACTCATCCCCTTCGCGTATTCTGATGAGGTTATAGGCTCCTCGTAGGTCTAATTTAGTAAAGACCTTGGCTCCACGGAGGCGATCAAATAGCTTCAGAGATCAGGGGTAGAGGGTAGCGGTTCTTCACGTGATCTTGTTTAGCCCTCTGTAGTCAATTTCACGGGCGAAGAGAACCGTTCTTTTTTCTGGACGAAGAAGAAAACCGGCCCGGGGGGGGCGAGGAAGACTTGCGTATAAAACCCTTTGGACAAATTCTCCTGGATATAGGCCGGACTGGCTGGGTCTCGGGCACAGAAGGGGTGACCCTTTCCCGGGGAGGACTGGTTCAAGGAAGGAGGTCGATAGGGCAGTTCTATGCCGATGGCTGGTGGTAGCCTTCAGCTGGTTCTCCGAGGAAGACATCTCCAAAATCCTGGTACTCCGCTGGCAGACCTTGCAGAGAAATTGATGACGACTGGGGAGGAGCATGGACAGGCGACGGTGCCACCTAACAGAGATCCTGGCACTCCGTTCCCCAACGCAGGACTTAACCGTCTTCCAATCAAGTGCAGGGCGTGGGCGTTGCAGCCAGGGCAGCCCCAACAGGATCCCGGAAGCTGCGCGAGGAGGAACATGAAAGGGATCTTCTCCGTGGGGGAGGACCTAACGGAGGGTCACCGGCGGGTGATTGAACAGAATCGAGTCACTGAGAAGCTCCCCACTAACGGATGAGATAACCAAGGGCTTCTTCAGGCGGGTTACTGGCAAGCGATAGCGTGACACCAGGGAGGCGTGAATAAAGTTCCCGGCGGAGCCGGAGTCCAGGAAGGCTTTTTCAAAATCGTCCCTCCATTTACAGTGTAATACCCTAACAGTCACCAAAACATACACCTATACATGGAGCAAATCTCTCAGACGGATGATTGTTACTAAAACACTCCTTTCAAACCAGGGCCCAAAACTATTACTCTTAAAGGGGTTGTCTCCATGTAGATCATGTTGAAATGTGGGACCAAAAATCTAAGGATGTAGTCCTTGGTTACTATTGGCAAGTGCTACGGTTTTAGAGAACGGGCTGGTTTACATGTGCTTGCAACATTGTTTGTTTACTGGTCAGGGAAGCATTCTGTCCTGCCCGTATGACATGCAAAGGAAAGGCAGTTAGAGGTGGGGGCAGGGATGTGTGTATTGGCAGGCAAGGGGAGAAGCAGTGAGAGGGGCATGTGGGGGGTTGTGTGTATTGTATCCTCTTCACTGCTTCTCCTCCTTGCCTGCCAAACACTCATCCTGCCCTCCTCTTAACTGCCTTTCCCTTGCATGTGCACGACTGGGCAGGACGGAATGCTCCCTGACCAGTTTAAAAACACGTTGCTAAGCACATGTAAACCAGCCCGTTCTCTAAAACCGTAGCACTTTGCCAATGTACCAGACGTACATCCTTAGATTTTTGGTCCTCAATTTTCGAAACTATAATCTTGCGGGCTAGTGAGACAACCCTTTAAGGCTCAAATAATCTTGCCAGACCCTGAAAACGTAAACCACATGTGACTAATCAGCTGTACACAGGCCTTTGGGGGATCATGTACTACCACCGCATACGGGGACCAGATAGTGGTAGATACTAGTTGTATGGTAGGATCAGCAGAAATTATAAGGTAAATGGATGCAGTTACATTTAGTGACTTGAGGAGACATCATTTCTGATCAGGTCGTTACCTTCCCTTTTCTATCTTTCCAGTCGGTTCACACCTTCATGCTGATTTCTTCCCGGGCATCTCATCCTGCAGATTTGGATACAAAATATCTTAGAATCCTCACATTCCAGTAACTCCTTAATATAAGGTTTATAACGTCCCCAGTTAGCAGGTATATATGCCCCCTAAGGGAAGCTATATAGGTCCCATCAGTTAGGCAGGTATACAGATATGCCCTCTCAGTCGGCTGTATTAATATATATATATATATATAGTGATGTTTCCTCAGTCAGGCAGGATATATTGTCCCCCTAGACAGGCAGGTATATAAATATAGGGGCAACTCAGGGCCAGGTTTTTACAGGGGCAACAATAGGCAGGTTAAAATAGATATAGGGGCTCAGGCAGTGTATATAGGGTCTCAGGCAAAGGTATAAATATAGGGGCTCAGGCAGGCTTATAGATATAGGGGTCTCAGGCAGCAATAGATATAGGGGCTCAGGCAGGTTATAGAGATAGGGGCTAGGCAGGTGTATATAGGGGCTCAGGCAGGATTAGATTAGGGGCTCAAGCAGGGCGTATAGATAAAAGGGGCCCCAGGCAGGTGTAAGAGATAGGGGCTCAGGCAGGTGTATATAGGGTCGCTGAGGCATAAGCATTTAATTAGGGTCTCAGGCCAGGGCATATAATATAGGCGGCTCAGGCAGGGTATATAAGGGTAGGAAGGATATAGATTTTAGTGCCTCAGGTAGGGACTTTAAAAGGGCTTTAGGCAGCGCTATATATGGCTCAGGCAGCGCTATATAGGGGCTAGGCAGGGTAAATAGTGGGTCAGGCTGGCATTTATATGGGCACCACTTCAGGATGATAATAACGACATTAATCTTACCTTACCTGTTTTCCGGGCGCCGACTCCTTTTCTGTCCTTCCTCTTACCAGCCGCGCTATCCTCTACGGCAGTTACTCGGGCGCACGGGCTATATGTAGCGGGCGGCTTGTGCGCCGAAAGAGAAATTCAAAGCCGTACTATGATCTTATGACTTCATCGCGACGCTGCCCAGCTGAGACCACAAGGCAGCGGCGGGTCTCTGCGCTATGAGGACCGAGCAGGCACCTGTGTTCGGTCGTTCATGAACTGCGGATCAAGGAACGCCTCACTCTCTGCTCGCAGGCCCGCAGCTGCATGTTGCGTCCTGCTGGCAGCGCACAAACCGTGTGACCGCCGGCGCTTCAGGCCACGGGGAAGCCCGCCTGGGCACCGGGAGGTTCGGGGTCTGTTTTTTGGCCCCTAGGGACGAGTCCAGAGGTAGGCGACACTTAGGCTAGATCCTGCATACTCTGCCTCCGTGTCCAGCCCTGTATAGGGCGATGCTATGTCTATGGGCAACAGGATGTAATGTTGTACAATTTCCGTAGTATCTGGCACAGGCGGCGTGCTGTGTCATCACGCTGCATGCGCGCCCCGATGAAATCATGCCCCCTGTGTTGTGAAGAAGACGGAGCGCATCGGAGCAGCGGGGGAGAGAGGTAAGTACTTGTATTTTTTTATTTTTTTTATTTTAAAAACCCTGCCTATACCTTCCTATCGGGAAACATATACCTGACTATGGGGGACATTAAACTGCCTATGGGGGACATTTACCTGCCTATTTAATTTTATTGGTATCCATTTTTAGTTTTGAAAGTTACCCGTAGCCGCTGCATTTTCCACCCTAGGCTTATTCTCGAGTCAATACGTTTTCCCAGTTTTTTTGTGGCAAAATTCGGTGCCTCGGCTTACATTCGGGTCGGCTTATACTCGGGTATATACGGTATACGGTATATAAAATTCGTCTACAGTGTTCTTGCCCATGCTGCCAGCTTATCTAGATCTTTCTTTAATATTTTACAGTGAAGCTAAAATTTCTACAAAGCTTCATATCATTGGCAAAAACTGACACTTTCCTTTCCTTTTCATTCTGCCCACAAGGTCACTGATAAACAGATTAAAAAGCTTTAGGCTGAACACAGATCCTTGTGGTTTCCCACCACTCACTCTTGCTTATGTTGTTCGGTATTGTTTCTTTATCCATTTGCATACATTGTCCCCTAGTCTTTGCATCCGCAGCTTTAGCTGGTGTGTGGTACAGTGTCTGTTGCAATCTCAAGATTGCATTAATCTCCTCATACAGACTAAGCGTGTTGGTTAGACGTGTTTCTCAATTTATTCATTGCTGTATTCTTACACAATTTATCAAATTTCTACATAGTTATGATGGCAGATTCCCTGAACGGTATTACAGGGTTTCATCTTTGTCAGCCATCTTAAAGTCCTGATTCAAACCTGGTACGGTGAACATGCTATCTGATGATCTACAGGCCCCATGTTAGAAAGCAGAAGGAGCTGAGGACATGCTATCTGATCTACAGGCCCCATGTTATAGAGCAGGAGGAGCTGAGGACATGCTATCTGATCTACAGGCCCCATGTTATAGAGCAGGAGGAGCTGAGGACATGCTATCTGATCTACAGGCCCCATGTTATAGAGCAGGAGGAGCTGAGGACATGCTATCTGATCTACAGGCCCATGTTTTAGAGCAGGAAGGAAACCCCCTTAGGCAGGAGGCTGAGGACATGCTATCTGATCTACAGGCCCATGTTAGAAGCGAGGTAGGACACGCTATGTGATCTACAGGCCCCATGTTATAGAGCAGGAGGAGCATGGGACATGCTATCTGATCTGCAGGTTCCATGATATAGAGCAGGAGGAGCTGAGGACATGCTATCTGATCTACAGACCCCATGTTATAGAGCAGGAGGAGCTGAGGACATGCTATCTGATCTACAGACCCCATGTTATAGAGCAGGAGGAGCTGAGGACATGCTATCTGATCTACAGGCCCCATGTTATAGAGCAGGAGGAGCTGAGGAAATGCTATCTGATCTGTGGCCCCATGTTATAGAGCAGGAGGAGCTGAGGACATGCTATCTGATCTACGAGTCCCATGTTATAGAGCAAAAAGGAGCTGAGGACATGCTTATCTGATCTAGGCCCCATGTTAAGAGCAGTGGGGAGCTGAGGACATGCTATCTGATCTGTGGTCCCATGTTATAGAGCAGGAAGATCTGAGGACATGCTATCTGATCTGTGGCCCCATGTTATAGAGCAGGAGGAGCTGGGACATCCCTATCTGATCTGTGGTCCCATGTTATAGAGCAGGAGGAGCTGGGGAAACATGCTATCTGATCTTGGCCCCATGTTATAGAGCGGGAAATTGAGGACATGCTATCTGATCTGTGGCCCCATGTATATAGCAGGAGGAGCTGAGGACTTTGCATATTGTTCTATGGGGCAGATTATAGACATATCTGGGACATGCTTTTGATCTGTGTCCCCCTGTTATAGAGCGGAGGAGCTGGGGGGAATGCTATCTGTTTGGGTCCCATGTTATAGGCAGGGGGAGCGAAAAAACATGCTATCTGTTGTGTGCCCCATGTTATAGGCGGGAGGGGGAGGGAACATGCTTCTGATCTTTTGTGCCCATATTATAGGCAGGAGGAGCTGAGAACTGTATTGACGTTCCCCCCCTATTATAGGCAGGAATTCTAGGAATGCTATCTGTCTGTGTCCCCCCCATTTTATAGGCAGGATATCTGAGGAAGCTATTGACTACAGGCCCCATGTTATAGCGCAGGAGGAGCTGAGCACATTGATATATTGTTCTATGGGGTAAGATTCAGTAGAACTTGTGTTTTACTCATTTAAAATCTTGCTTGTTCTGGATTAGGGAGTCCAGTGGGCGGTCACATAAGTGATTGAATTTCTTTTATGAGTTGTGGATATAGAGATGGCTGTCAATTGCTGATAACACCGCCCACTGGACTCCTTAGTCTAGAATAAGCAGGGATTTAAATTCATAACATACAGTCTCTACTGAATCTTTCCCTACAAGCCTGTATATCAATGTACTGAGTTCTGCCTGCTCTATAACATGTTTCTGGCAGATTAGATAAGCTTTTAATGAGACAGGTTCCCCTTAAGAAAGGAGATATAATGGTCTAACTATTACTGAGCTCAGTTCTCTAAATATCTGTGGCTGAATGCAGTCAGGGCTAAGGGTTTATCCAGATTGAATTCTGTATGACTTCTTGTGTTGTCAGAAATGAGTAAAAACACTTGATTCCTGTCCTACTGAATGATATCTTTCACTAGTTATGACAGATGAAATGTATGTGTTTAGTATTCTGGCCTTCATTTTGTTCTTTCCAATTATAATACCATTGTCACCCATTTAAAAGGTGAACAATTTTTTGTAATAAATAGGATATTTGAAAAAGAATAAACCAAAAAATTGAGGTTCACCTTTAAGGCTTTTTTAAAAAAAAAAGGTTTCACACTAGAGAGAAGTTGCCAAATATATCTAAATATCTATTATAACCAAAAACACAGCAATTACATCAATAGAGTATCTTACACCCTGAGTGGTGCTACAGGAGTACAATTATTAGGATAGATCCAATGTCCCAAAATATTGTCAAACATAAGTGGGTTTTTTGTAAAAGAAAAAAAAAGGAAAATTCATTTTTTGAAAAGATTTTGGTTTGGTAATGTCTAAAATCCTGTTCTAAGCTGTTAAAAGGGTTGTGCCATGAAAAACATTTATCACCTATCTACAAACAAGCAATATATTTATAAATGTTTGATTGCTAGAGGTCCCGCTGTTTGGACCCAACCATTCACCAAAATGGGATCACCAACTTTACTCAGTTTTATCTGATGTTTACGCTGTGGCTATGCCTTGGAATACATCTTAAAGGGGTTGAGCCACAAAAGACATTAATCACCTACCCACAGGATAGGCAATACATGTCTTAATTGCTGGGAGCACTGTACTGCACTATCTTTGTTGTTCCCGTAT
This sequence comes from Phyllomedusa bahiana, assembly GCA_025379985.1. Classification (NCBI taxonomy): domain Eukaryota; kingdom Metazoa; phylum Chordata; class Amphibia; order Anura; family Hylidae; genus Phyllomedusa; species Phyllomedusa bahiana. Next base: position 3,109 of record JAODAL010053245.1, on the reverse strand, counting down.
AGTTTGAATGGAGCATCAGTGTGTATGTTTAAAGGGGTTGTCTCACTATGTTGAATCATCTTACCTCAGTCCTTTTTTCTTGGTTTCACTTTCAATTCAGGGGCGTGTTTACTAGGCTGCAGTAGAAGCCAGGTCTGTAGCTATGGCAACCACTGCTGACAGCCTATCAGGAGAGATCAAACAGGTCTGAAGCTATAGCGACCTGAGGAGCGGATGCAGCCCATACAAGAGAGGATATCTCAGAATAGGTAGGACACTGTTAATGGACACATATTGCAAAGTGACTTGTTTTTGCAAGATCTTTAACATAAAAAAGCAGCAATCCTTGTAGTGAGACAACCCCTTTAAATGCTGCTCCATTTAGAGCCTTACTCGCTGAGCAAGTGCGGTGAGCAGGAATGGGGAGTCAGGGACCCTGTTATACCGATCAGGCACCACCTTTACCCTGGTCTGGCTGTTCTTCTGCAGGTCATATATACAGGGCAGTGTAGAGCCAATACCACAAGTCTGGCTCAGGCACCACCTTTACCCTGGTCTGTTCTTCTGCAGGTCATACATACAGGGCAGTGTAGAGCCAATACCACAAGTCTGGCTCAGGCACCACCTTTACCCTGGTCTGGCTGTTCTTCTGCAGGTCATACATACAGGGCAGTGTTGAGCCAATACCACAAGTTGGCTCGGCACCACCTTTACCTGGTTTTCTCTGCAGGTCATACATACAGGGCAGTGTAGAGCCAATACCACAAGTCTGGCTCAGGCACCACCTTTACCCTGGTCAGTTCTTCTGCAGGTCATACATACAGGGCAGTGTAGAGCCAATACCACAAGTCTGGCTCAGGCACCACCTTTACCCTGGTTTGTTCTTCTGCAGGTCATACATACAGGGCAGTGTAGAGCCAATACCACAAGTCTGGCTCAGGCACCACCTTTATCCTGGTCTGTTCTTCTGCAGGTCATTACATACAGGGCAGTGTAGAGCAATACCACAAGTCTGGCTCAGGCACCACCTTTACCTGGTCGGGTTTCTTTGCAGGTCATACATACAGGGCAGTGTAGAGCCAATCCCACAAGTCTGGCTCTGGCACCACCTTTACCCTGGTCTGGCTGTTCTTCTGCAGCTCTTACATAGAGGGCAGTGTAGAGCCAATACCACAAGTCTGGCTCAGGCACCACCTTTACCTGGTTCTGTTCTTCTGCAGGTCATACATACAGGGCATTTGTTAGTCCAATACCACAAGTCTGGCTCAGGCACCACCTTTACCCTGGTCTGGTTCTTCTGCGGGTCATACATACAGGGCAGTGTAGTCCATTACCACAAGTCTGGCTTCAGGCACCACCTTTACCCTGGTCGGGTTTCTTCTGCAGGTCATTAATACAGGGCAGTGTAGAGCCAATACCACAAGTCTGGCTCAGGCACCACCTTTACCCTGGTCTTGTTGTTCTAAGGCCCCGTTCACACGGCTTATTCACGCCGGATTTGCGAGCCGGATTGCGCTCGCAATTCCGGCTTGAATAAGGTGCGGGGCCGCTGCCCGCCGGCCCCATAGACTTGAATTATCCACGGCGCGTATTGCGCCTGGATAATCTGCATGTCACTTTCTCCCCGCTCGGCGAATCCGCCGGGCGGAGAGGAGCGACGGAATCCACTGTTCTCTGAGAGCAGTGGATTACCGTAATTACTCCGACGGATTGGCACCATACTGCAGCACAAATCCGGCGCGGAGTACGGCGCCAATCCGCGGCGAAATAAGCCGTGTGAACACGGCCTAACTGTTCTGCGCCTACGTTTGGCATCAAAGAATCATGAATGTGTCTACTTCTATGAATGTGGAGTGATGCCCCCAGAGTGACCCTAATCTTTGCCACATTAAGTGTCTTTGATGCATTACAAAGGTGCTTATTGCACCACAGTTTGGAGGGCACCTATTCATACATACTTTTTGGCTCAAAATACACCAGAAAACTGGTGCAGCCCCGTTTTAATTTATGTCCCCCTTTAGGTTTTTAATTTCTTTTTTCCCCATTCTTTTAGTGGGAAAACCCCCCTTTCCAAAAACATTTTTGGTTTCCTTTTAATTTTGTAAAATTTTTTTCGTCGCAGAGGGTATAAGCTTGTGCACCCAAATTATGTAACAAATCTTGAACAAAATCTCTAGTTTAGTTTTTAGAGTCCCCGTTTTTATTTTTAAAAATTTGCCCCCCCGACCGGTTTTTAATTTTCCACCCCGGGTATTTTTACGACGAAATTTTGGATTCTTTAGGGGTTTTATTTTTTTGTCCCTTTTTTTTTGTAGACGGATTTAAAGGGAATTTTTGAGTGTCCCCGTAGCCAAAAATGGTTTCCCTTCCCTTTTAGTACGGGCGACTCCCCTCAGGGCGGCCCCAATTTCTTTGCGCCTTTTTCAGTTTACATTTTTTGCTCCCGGATCATTCTGCCGATTTTTCTTTGTTTTGTCCCTTGGGTTTGCAGTTTTTTTTTTCTCCTTTCAATCCGTTTTTTTTTTTTGCCCAAAAATTGATTTTTGGGAACTGTACGGCGTCACTGGAGAATGATTATTGGGTGGAGTTAAAATTTTTCCTCCAGCAGCCAGTACCCATTGCCCCTTTTTGACTGTCCCACTATAAAATTTGCGCGGCTGGTGGACATAACAGGGCGGGAAACCATGCTGTGAAAGCAAACGATTCCCTACTTAGTGCTTTAATCCGTTTTCAGCAATTTCCAAGGAAACCCGGGCATGTTAAAAGGGGCCCCATTCTAAAATTTTGGGGTGAGGTTGGTTCCCGGCAACCCTTTTTTAAACCCCCTAACTCTTTTGGGTTTTTGTTGGTCATTTTTCTGCGTGACACCCGTGACGTCTTTTTGCCCGAAGTAGCTATAGGGGGGTTCTAAAAAAAGCTGAACTTGCTGGACCAAATTAAGGGAATTTTTTTATGTGAAGCTTTCCCAAATTGTTGTCTGGGTGTTTTTATAAAAAAACCCCGCGTGGGGAAAATCAGATTAATTCTTTGAATGCTGATCAAAAACGTATTCCAAAAAATTGAAACCAGGGGGACATAAGCATAAAAACCTTACCCCCTGTGATTATAGGTATAGGGGTTTAAAGGTTAA
>JAODAL010053244.1:0-25430 GCA_025379985.1 Phyllomedusa bahiana | reverse complement strand
TATTTGTAATTGATTTGTGGCCGCAAAATTACAGGGAAGCCCCAAAAAAAGGCGCGATCTTAATAGATGATGCACAGATTTTAACCTTAATTATCGCATGATCTGGAAATTTCGATCACCATAAAAACCTTGCCCATTTCAACTTTGTCGATAAAAATCGCTCAACACTATTGCTTAGAAATTTAGAAGTAATTTTTCACATTTTCAAGAAATTTTGCAACATAGATTTTTTAGGGACCAGGCCAGTTCTCACGTGGTTTTGATATCTAAGTTAAGTATCTCAAAATGTCACTTTTTTTGCAGATTTTCAATTTTTATCCATTATTCGCTGGAACACATGTGGCTCATTAGTGTTACAAGGTAACATAGTGACCTAGTTTGTAAGGCCGAAAAAAGACAAGACATCCATTCAGTTCAGCCTATTTTGCTATAGTGTTGATCCAGAGGAAGGCAAAACCACCATGAGGTAGAAGCCAATTGTTCAATTCCTTCCCGACTCCAATCTGGCAATCAGAATAAATCCCTGGTCTCAGGTGTAAATGGGGATCAGGTGTGAAAAATTTGGGGTTATGGATCTCATACTCTCTCATACTGGTCATTGGAAGTTCAACATGGCACCTCATGGCAAAGAACTGTCTGAGGATCTGAAAAAAAGAATTGTTGCTCTACATAAATATGACATAGGCTATAAGAAGATTTCCAACACCCTGAAACTGAGCTGAAGCATGGTGGCCAACACCATATAGTGGTCTGTCAAGACAGGTTCCACTCAAAACAGGCCTCACCTTGGTCAACCAAAGAAGTTGAATGTACGTGCTAAGCGTCATGTCCAAAGATGAGTGCTGCCAGGTCAATCTGTCAGTGCTCAGAATATACGCCGCGGACTGTTAAAATTAGTCTGCATGGCTGTCGTCTTAGAAGGAAGCTTCTTCTAAAGGTGATGTAAAACAAAGTCCGCAACACAGTTTGCTGAAGACAATTAGACAATTAGGACATGCATTACTGGAACCATGTCCTGTGGTCTGATGAGACCAATATAAACTTATTTGGTTCAGATGGAGTCAAGCATGCGTGGCGACAACCAGGTGAGGAGTACAGAGATAAGTGTATCTTGACTACAGTCAAGCATTGTGGTGAGAGTGTCATGGTTTGGGGCTGCATGAGTGCTGCCGGCTGTGGGGAGCAACAGTTCATTGAGGGAACCATGAATGCATGAATGCATGGTGACATACTGAAGCAGAGCATGATCCCCTCCTTTCTGGGCTGCAGGGCAGTATTCAAACATGATAACGACCCCTAAAACCTCCAAGACGACCACTAAAGATAGTGAGGGTAAACATGCTGGACTGGCCAAGCATGTGTCCAGACCTAAACCCCATTGAGCATTTGTGTGGCATCCTCAAACAGAAGGTGGAGGAGCACAAAGTCTCTAACATCCACCAGCTCCGTGATGTCTTCATGGAGGAGGGAAGAGGATTCCAGTGTCTGCAACCTGTGAAGCTCTAGTGAAAACACAACAGCAAAAAAAGGAGGGCCTGGGGTGCTGGAGATTTACAAGGTATCGCAACATCTAGCAAAAGAAAGGGGGGGTTGACTCAGTCTCCTTAAAATCCAGAGGCAAATCATCACCATACTACTAGTAGGGAGAGAGGAAGATGGCTACAGACCACTGTTCCACACAAGCATCCTTCTCTCTCCTTCCCCAGCAACATGATCCCTATGGCACACCCACCACCCAGTTTTCAAGGCACCAAAGCAGTTAACCCATGATGTTCCAACATATGTATCCTGTCTAGTTAGGGGACCCCTTTGCCAAATGTTTCGGTGCCCTACAAATGATTTCAAACTGGATATCAATCTCATTTTTAGGTCCAAATATTGAGCTGACAGATCCTCTATATTACACCACACAGCTAACAGGTTACTCCAGGCCCTAATTTGTGCCTACTGGATGTCTAACATCACTTCTAGTTTCCCTAGGTTACACCTATGTTTTGGGAACTGGAAGTGATGGTGGATAGGGCACACTCATTTGACTTCACTTCTGCATTCCACGACATAAGGGTAACTTAAAGGGGTAATCTCACTACAAAGATCAGCTTTCAACATGTAGGCATAACTAAATAAAGACGTTTTCCACATACATTGCTTTGTACATTTATTTATTTTTTTTTTGTTGTTGTTGAGGAGCTACAAGTTATTCTATCACCTTCTGAGGGCTTTGCAGTTTCTCTAATGACTGACCTGTTTGCTTGTGCTCCCCTGCTGTTTGCTCTGATAGCAGGGAGTGATGTCATCACACAGGTCATGGCACAGAACTGCCAGCAGCCTGAGAGCTTGTGTGTTATCTGATCTTTCAGACAAAAGACACTAATTTCTACTGTTTACTTTAGCTCTCAAAATTCTCTGGATCTCAAAGAAGGAGACTGTTTATCTAATAAGCAGAGGTCTGCATACATGGAGCTCATATGCTAATTACAGACAGATTGACCAGGAAGTGACAGGATGCATGTATGAAATAATTCTGCTTTGCTCTATGAAACAGTGAGATGAGACAACCTCTTTAAGGTAACCAGAAGTGACATTGGATGGTCACACTGGAAGTGACAACTCGGCAGGAGCAACTTGGCACCTGGAATAACCTTGAACAGTAAGTTAACCTCTAAAAACAGCCTAAAAACTCCAACTCTGGGTTAGGGCTATGGTTAGCATAAGGGATAGGGTTTGAGTAAAAATTTGGGTTCAGAGTGTACAAAACCTTTTTTTTCTTTTTTTTTTTACACGTTTGGTCGAACCAATGCTGAACTGAACAGGGACCTATTTGAGCAACACTAAAAATAATCATTGCTTCCAGATATGGGTATCTTAGTATAAAGCGAAGTAACAAAATGTTCGGCACCATACAATAAAAAACTTCAAAATTTTATAAGGAAATCTTGTTAAAAAGGGGAATAGAGGAGTGCAGGTAAAAAGCCTGGTATGGATACGGTCACGCATCTCGGGCTTAGTTTAGCCCTTGTTCACTGTATTCTTCTATTTCCTATTCTTCTATTTTAAAATTTTTTCCTAATATAATGATGAAGTTTTTATTGGATGGTGCCGACATTTTGGATTTTCTGCTCTATTCATGTTATTCGGTTGGTGGACCTTTCAGCGTTCTGAGCACATCCAGGACAATTCGGCTGCCAGGAGTTAACATCTGAAGCACGGGTGAGCACCAAAACATATGTTTCTCACTATCTTAGTATACATGGAGTCTGACGGAGCGTATATGGCAACACATGGAGCTTATAGGGCTCTATAGCACCAAAGCATATGTTTCTCACTATCTTAGTATACATGGAGTCTGACGGAGCGTGTATGGCAGCACATGGAGCCTATAGGGCTCTATACTACAAGCTCTAAAACTTTTGTGTTCCTAGGGATTGCACAGAGCTTACATCTGCTATATGGATTTGAGTTAGATAAATGGAACTCTGCTGCGCCCCCATATTCTTCCATTACTGCAGATCTATTAAATGTAAAATGCAGCATAGCAATACTTATTGGAATTAATGATGCATTCTCCAAGAGGGGAAAAAAAGAGAAAACTTCATGTTTGATCTGAGTGTTGTAATAAAGATAGATTGTAGAGCAAATTAAATTTGTAGCGATGTCTTGCATTTGTTTTACATATCTTAAATGGAAACTTCAGCTATCAAATACTTAACATGATAAATGACAACGCACTTTATCATAAATCAGTAAACAAACACCCCGCGAGATGGATGATCGCATAGTCTGGCATACATCACTAAGCCAGGACGGCGCTGGGAAAATCATTTGCAATGTGTACGATACAGCTATTTAGCAAATATAACTCTCAGAAATATTATTGCTGCTTTAGGATTAGATTCTGCTCACCAGGAAGTTTTTGGAAATATTGATCATGCAGCTAAATAAAAATCTAATCGGAATGACCATTTGTGTAAAGACCTAGTCCCATTTCATTGACCAGCTTTACACATGTAGGCAAAGGTAAATGAAGACTATTACCAAATACATTGCTGTTCTGATTTTGCTTCATTTCAGAGTTAGGAGTAGATGTTATCTCCTACTTTTGCAGACAAGTTTCCCTTGTTACCGGCCCCTCTCTCTCCTCTTACAGACTGGAGCAATGGTCGGTATGACGACTCACTCCCTGCTCTGTTCCTTATCTTCTCAGTAAGTAATGTATTAACATTAGGGTGTATTAACATTACTTACTGAGAAGCTTTAACCCTCTGTAGCCGTGTGCACAATAGTTTACAAACTTCCTGCAGCAGGGGCGTCGCTAGGCAGTTTTATCCGGAGCTTTTGCCCCAGATAAAACTGCCTGTGTCCTGAACCTCGCCGGGTTCCAGGCTGCTACTGTGGGCCTGGAGCGCCGACGGTCTCTCCAACTGTGTATGCGTCCTCTGCACGTACATGCAGTTGAAGGCTTCCGCGGAGCGAGAGCTCCCTGCTCTGCAGAGTACTCCGGTGAGCCGCAAGCAGGCTTGCAGCCCTCCGGAGTATCTGGCACATCTAGCGTGAGTACGTCATTGTATTGCCTTCGCGGCATGATGATGTCACACCGCCTGTGCCAGGAAGAAGACAGAGCCCAGCGGGAGCTTCAGGGAGAGGGGGAAAGGTGAGTACTGTTAGTTTTTATTTTTAATCTGCCCAATTACCTGCCTATGTATACTGGGGACCCTATTACACACCTATATCTATACTGGGAGCCATATAGCCTACCTTTATTTATACTGGGTCCATATAACCTGCCTATATCTGTACTTTGGGCCATATCACCTGCCTAAACCTATACTGGGGGCTACATCACCTGACTATATCTATGCTGGGGGCCATATCACCTGCCTATATCTATACTGGGGGCCATATCACTCACCTATATCTATACTGGGGGCCATATTACCTGCCTATATCTATACTGGGGGCCAGGCTCGGACTGGGCCGCCGGGGGATCGGTGAATCTCCCGGTGGGCCCCCCCCCCCCGAGCCGCTGTGGGCCCCGGAGACAGTGCCGCCGCTTCCGGTCCCTGAGCGCCCGGGCCCTGTGTTCCGAGCGTCCAGAGACCGAGCCCGGTAGCCAGGGACTAATGTCCCCGACTCCCGGGGCTGCGCGGTGTCAGCAGAGCAAAGCGCCACTAGCGCTGCGCTCTGCTGATCTCCCTGACAGGCTGAAAGCTTTAGGCCCTCAGCCTGCCGGGCGCCGGCCCCTACTGCTGACGTAGGCGGCATGGTGACATCACATCACCGCGCCGCCTATGCAGGGCGGCAAGAGCCGGCGGCAGCTCGGAGCGGCGGGAGCGACCAGGAGCCGGAGCCGGGTAAGTGGCTGTTTCTTGTTTGGGGCCCTGGCTACAAAGGGGAGTCCCTGGCTACAGAGGGGGGTCCTGACTACAGAGGGGGGTCCTGGCTACAGAGGGGGGTCCTGACTACAGAGGGGGGTCCTGGCTACAGAGGGGGGCCCTGACTACAAGGGGGTCCCTGGCTACAGAGGGGGGTCCTGACTACAGAGGGGGGTCCCTGGCTACAGAGGGGGGTCCTGACTACAGAGGGGGGTCCCTGGCTACAAAGGGGGGTCCATGACAAAAGCGGGGGGACCCAGACTACAAGGGGGTCCCTGACTACAAGGGGGGTCCTGACTCAAGAGGGGGGTCCTGACTACAGGGGAGGGTCCCTGAATACAGAGGGAGGTCCTTGGCTACAGAGGGGGGTCCTGGCTACAGAGGGGGGTGCTGACTACAAAGGGGGGTCCCTGGCTACAAAGGGGGGTCCCTGACTACAGAGGGGGGTCCCTGGCTACAGAGGGGGCTCCCTGACTACAGAGGGGGGTCCCTGGCTACAGAGAGGGATCCCGACTACAGAGGGGGGTCCCTGGCTACAGAAAGGGGGGTCCTTGGCTACAGAGGGGGGTCCTGGCTACAAAGGGGAGCCCTGGCTACAAAGGGGGGCCCTGACTACAAGGGGGTCCCTGACTACAGAGGGGGTCCCTGGCTACAGAGGGGGGTCCTGACTACAGAGGGGGTCCCTGGCTACAGAGGGGGGTCCTGACTACAGAGGGGGTTCCCTGGCTACAAAGGGGGCCGTGGCTAATGAAAGGGGGGCCCTGACTACAAAGGGGGGCCCTGACTACAAAGGGGGCCCTGGCTAATGAAAGGGGGGCCCTGACTACAAAGGGGGCCCTGGCTAATGAAAGGGGGGCCCTGACTACAAAGGGGGCCCTGGCTAATGAAAGGGGGGCCCTGGCTAATGAAAGGGGGGCCCTGACTACAAAGGGGGGCCCTGGCTAATGAAAGGGGGCCCTGACTACAAAGGGGGCCCTGGCTAATTAAGGGGGCCCTGACTACAAAGGGGGGCCCTGGCTAATGAAAGGGGTCCCCTGGCTAATGAAAGGGGGGCCCTGGCTAATGAAAGGGGGGCCCTGACTACAAAGGGGGCCCTGGCTAATGAAAGGGGGGCCCTGACTACAAAGGGGGGCCCTGGCTAATGAAAGGGGGGCCCTGACTACCTAGAGGGGGCCCTGACTACCTAAATCCCACCGGGGGCCCTGACTACCTCCACAGTAGCTAACGGGGGGGGGGGCCTGACTTCCTGCACACTAGCTAAAGGAGGCCCCTAACTACCTGTATACTACCTAAAGGGGCCCTAACTGCCTGTATACTACCTAAAAGAGACCCCTAACTGCCTGTATACTACCTAAAAGAGACCCCTAACTGCCTGTATAGTACCTAAAGGAGGCCCCTAACTGCCTGTATAGTACCTAAAGGAGGTCCCTAACTGCTTGCAGCCTATATAAAGGGGACCTAACTACCTACAGATTACCTAACTGGGGGAAACCACCTAACTACATCCTAACTAACTGGGACTCACCAACACCTACCTACAGCCTACCTAACTGGGGTCCACCAACCTAACTGTAGCCTATCTACTTTCCTAACTGGGGCCTGCTTATCTACATGGGGGCTGTTTACCTACCCACCCATGGATACTAGGATATTAGGCCTCTAAGTTATGGCTTGTACCCGCTCTTCCACCCCTGGGAATTTTGTACAGTGGTGGGAATAGGTAAAGAGATGCTGTAAAAGTGAGGATTCTAAGATATTTGTGTGTAATTTCTGCAGGGATGAGCTGTGGCCGGGACAAGTCATCATGGCGGTGTGGGACGGATGCAGAGGAAAAAGGGAATAAGAACGACTCACGAGAAGAGAACGACTCCTCAGATACATCCATCCGGTGAGTCCCTGATTTCAGGGGTTATTTTTTATATTGTAATGTGATGGTGACCTGAGCTGGTGTCTGACCACTATGTGGTCTCTATATGACGGTGTATAGTGGCAGCGTACATGTGTTCCTGATTGTAAGAGTGAGGGAACACCTGACCCTGTGATAGAAGTTACACTTTCTTTCTTGCTGATGTTTATTTTAGACGGTGGCGCGGTGCGTGACCAAGGGAAATGTGGAGGGGGATATTGTATGTGGGTGGAGGGGGATATTGTATGTGGGTGGAGGGGGATATTGTATGTGGGTGGAGGGGGATATTGTATGTGGGTGGAGGGGGATAGTGTATGTGGGTGGAGGGGGATAGTGTATGTGGGTGGAGGGGGATATTGTATGCGGGTGGAGGAGGATATTGTATGTGGGTGGAGGGGGATATTGTATGTGGGTGGAGGGGGATATTGTATGTGGGTGGAGGGGGATAGTGTATGTGGGTGGAGGGGGATATTGTATGCGGGTGGAGGAGGATATTGTATGTGGGTGGAGGGGGATATTGTATGTGGGTGGAGGGGATATTGTATGTGGGTGGAGGGGATATTGTATGTGGGTGGAGGGGATATTGTATGTGGGTGGAGGGAGATATTGTATGTGGGTGGAGGGAGATATTGTATGCGGGTGGAGGGGGATATTGTATGGGGGTGGAGGGGGATATTGTATGTGGGTGGAGGGGGATATTGTATGTGGGTGGAGGGGGATATTGTATGTGGGTGGAGGGGATATTGTATGTGGGTGGAGGAGGATATTGTATGTGGGTGGAGGGGGGATATTGTATGTGGGTGGAGGGGATATTGTATGTGGGTGGAGGGGGATATTGTATGTGGGTGGAGGGGGATATTGTATGTGGGTGGAGGGGGATATTGTATGCGGGTGGAGGGGGATATTGTATGCGGGTGGAGGGGGATATTGTATGCGGGTGGAGGGGGATATTGTATGTGGGTGGAGGGGGATATTGTATGTGTGTGGAGGGGGATATGGATGGAGCTACTTAGCCATGTGTCTATGATATGTTAAACTGACAAATGTGTGACTACATTGTACTACACAATACAGTTCTGTTTTGTACACTATATTATGTGGTAAAATGGGCGCGTTTATGTCCGAGAGGCCGGTAATATTTTCATGTACAGTACAGTGGGCCCCCCAAGATCAATTCCCCTGTGGGCCCCAGACCACCCAGTCCGACACTGCTGGGGGCCATATCACCTGCCTATATCTATACTGGGGACCATATCACCTGCCTATATCTATACTGGGGACCATATCACCTGCCTATATCTATACTGGGGGCCATATCACCTGCTTATATTTATACGGGGGCCATATCACCTGCCTATATCCATACTGGGGGCCGTATCCCCTGCCTATATCCATACTGGGGGCCCGATTACCGGTCTATATCTACTGGGGACCCTATCAAATACCTATAACTACTGGGGGCCCTATTACCTGCCTATATCTACTGGGGGCCCTATTATCTGCCTGTATCTACTGGGGGCCCTCTTACCTTCCTATATCTACTGGTGGCCATATCACCTGTCTATAACTATACTGGGGACCATATCACTTGCCTATATCTACTGATGCCATATCATTTGACTACATCTACTGGGGACCCTATCAAATATCTATATCTACTGGGGGCCCTATTACCTGCCTATATCTACTGGGGGGCATATTAATATACCGACTGGAGGACCCTATTACCTATCTACAGACTGAGGGACCCTATCCCCAAACAGTCCCTCTTCCCCTAACAAGGTCATATAAATAATGATAGCTAGAGTGCTGTAAATTGGGACCTGGTGCGTCAAGGGGTACTGCATGGTGGCATTAGGTGTTCAGTAACTGTTATTTATGTATATTCTATGGCGGCATAATTTGTTTGTACTGTATATCAGTATTTTTATGCAAACAATGCGGTGGAATTATTTATTTGTATAGTATATCAGCGTTTTTATCTTTATAATGTGGCGGCATTATTTATTTTTGTAGTATGCCAGTATTTTTATGTCTACAGTACAATATGGTGGTATTCTCCATTTGTACTGTATATCAACATTTGTATGTGCACAGTGTGATGGCATTATTTAGTTGCACTGTAAATCAGCATTTTTATGTATACTTTATGATGGGATTAGTTATGTATACAATCACAATATGACCGCATTATTTATGTGTATAGTGTATAGTGGTAGCATTAGTTATTTTCTATGGATAATGTATAGTGAAAGGGATTATTTACTGTTAGAGCAGTGAGACTGTGGAACTCTCTGCCAGAGGAACTTGTCATGGTGAGTTCACTAACAGAGTTCAAAAAGGGTCTGGATACATTTCTAGATTTAATATAACAAGTTATAGTGACCAGGATTCTGGAGAAGGGTCTGGATACATTTCTAGATGTAATAATATAACAAGTTATAGTGACCAGGATTCTGGAGAAGGGTCTGGATACATTTCTAGATGTAATAATATAACAAGTTATAGTGACCAGGATTCTGGAGAAGGGTCTGGATACATTTCTAGATGTAATAATATAACAGGTTATAGTGACCAGGATTCTGGAGAAGGGTCTGGATACATTTCTAGATGTAATAATATAACAAGATATAGTGACTAGTGTTGAGCGATTTTTATCGACAAAGTTGTAAATCGGCAAGGTTTTTATGGTGATCGAAATTTCCAGATCATGCGATAATTAAGGTTAAAATCTGTGCATCATCTATTAAGATCGCGCCTTTTTCGGCGCTTCCTGTAATTTTGGCGGCCAGCAAATGAGATTACAGAATAGAGCAGGGTGAGATGTGTGTGCGACGTCATGACTGGGATGTGTATGGTTGCGATTGGCTGGAAAAATCACATGACCTCGTTTTACATAGAACAGCGTTTCCTGTTTCAGCCTCAGTGTCTCTCAGCGTCTCATAGGGATAGGACCTGCGCTCTGCCTGTGGCCAAAGAGCTCAGCGAAATTAGTCTATTTCTGCACAGAGAAACCTTACTATTAGCTGTGATCCTTCCAATTTAGTTAGATTAGAGGATTTGAACATTTTATTTAGTTAGCTAGAGAATTTTAAAGCAGCATCTACCGCTGTAAAGTCACGGGGGGGAGCGGGGGGGGGGGGGGGCGCGGGCGCGAACACAGACAAGCTCTATCTATAAAGAACACTGGATAAAGTTCACCACGACTTAGTGTAGACATTGTAGTGGAATATCTTTATTATTAACAGTTTGCTATTGAAATATTTCCTGGATATTGGGCACCCTGAACTTATATTGGATACACATCATTTCTAGTAACTGCAGGTCTCTTTGTTAGCTGCAAAACTCCACTTTTATTATCAGTATACATTTCAGATAGGTGTTCAATTTTACCCATTACACCTGTGACTGTTGATATATCCACCTTGCAGATAAATTACAATCCAGCAATATTGTAGTCAGCACAGGTTGTTTGTTGCCAAAAATTCCGTGTGGTATGTACGAAAAAACATCACGTTACGTGTTTTTTTTACTTTTGCGCACCCAGGCATGTTAATTGATGCCAGCTTATACGTAAATCTTAAACAGCAATTTATATTCACAAAGGTGAATTGAAAGGTGCAATAAATACCGTGTTCATCATACGGGGAAAAAAAAAAACATAAATGGACAAATATTGCAAAGATGAATTGTTTTTGCAAGTCTTTAACATAGGCTATCAATCCCCTGTATTGGAGAACCCATTTAATACAATGAAAAAAGAGAATTCAAGACATGGTGGGCATTCACATCTATTTTATAATGTGTTTTCTAGAATTAAACTATAAAACAAACTTGCATGTACAAAAGTAGCTGGTTAAAAAAAATTCGCCCCCTGAATTGTACAAGGGAGGTACAGGAAAACTTGACCAGATGTTAGGTTATTCAAGTAGACATGGAGTTGGAGCAGGACAGAGAACACAAGTAACAGAGACCGATTTCCTAGCACGTGAGTAAAATGAGAAAAAGAATGCCAAGATAAAGGGCACACTGGGTGTACAAGGAAGCCAGTTAACACCTGTATTTCAATGTGAAGCTCAATTGGTCGACATCATACGGGGAGGGGCCAAAGCGCTACCCAGGTATTGACTGTGTAAATGGAGGAAGGCTGGATGTTCTCACACTTCCGCACTCTGCTTCACGCAGGGACAGTTTTCAGTTGCTGCGTCATCAGGGATTTTAACCTGCGTGTTTAAGAGATGACATTCGCCGCCTAGGGCTCTCACCGACCTACTGTAACTCCGTCCCTGGGTCATGATGTGGACCAGGACAGGTATACGTCAATGTCCAGTTCAACTAATATGGTTGGTTGTAAAGCCTCCTTTTTCCTGCACTTTTTAATCTGTGGGTCAGACAGGTTAAGGGTCATACTGTTGGTACAAGACAGGGATAAGTGAATGGTCTGTGACTTTTTTTCTTTCGTGACTTTTATAAAACTAAGTGTGTTGCACTAAGATGTGAGGCACGTTATCCATGTTGACTGTTGTGGATGGTAATTCCAGCTTCTCCAGCCCTGTTTGGGTGTAAATAATGAAGGGTGTTGTTGCTCTCCCCATTGCTTTAATGGTCATCGCTCTTAACTCGACTGCTCACTATCGAAAAAAACCTTTTCGATAGCGGCCCGTCTATCGACTATCGATCGATCTCGATAGCCAACGCAATCGTCTTCAACCACTAGAGTGTCCAGGATTTGGAGATGGGTCTGGTACATGTCTAGATGTGAAAAATATAACAAGTTATAGTGTAACTGGGATTTCGGAAAGGGTTGACTTACATTTCTAGATATAATAATTGAATTATAATGATCAGGATTCTGGAGAAGGTTTCTGGAACACGTTTCTTGATGTAATAATCATAAACAAGATTATAGTGACCGGGCTCTGGAGAAGGTCTGGATACATTTTAGATGTAATAATAGAACAAAGTTATAGTGACGGGATTCTGGAGAAGGGTATGGATACATTTCTAGATATAATAATAGAACAAGTTATAACTGATCCAGGGATTTATGGAGAAGGGTCTGGATACATTTTAGATGTAATAATATAACAAGTATATAGTGACCAGGATTTCTGGAGAAGGGTCTGGATACATTTCTAGATGTAATAATTATTAACAAGTTATAGTGAACAGGATTTGGAGAAGCGGCTAGGGATCATTTCTAGATGTAATAAATATAACATGTTATAGAGACCAGGTTTGGAGAGGAAGTTGGATACATTTCTTAGATGTTAATCGATAAAAGCTGTTTCTTAGTGACCAGGATTATGGAGAAGGGTCTGAGATTAACATTTCTTTGATATATAACGAGAAAAGTTATAATGATCAGGATTCTGGAGAAGGGTCTGGATAACATCTTTCTTGATGTAATAAACTTAACAAGTTATATTGATTCAGGATTCTGCGAGATAGGGTCTGGATACATTTTTAGATGTAATATAACTAGTTTATAGTGACAGGATTCATGGAGAAGGGTTAGGAGACATTACTAGATGTAATATATACTGCGTTGATTGAGGACCAGGATTCGGAGAGGGTCAGGATAATTCTAGATGATATAATATATCAAGGTAGTTATTAGTGACAGATTCTGGAGAAGGGTCTGGATACATTTTCCTAGGATATAATAATAGAAAAAGTTATAGTGACCAGGATTCTTTTGGAAGATAGGGTTGCTGGATACATTTCTAGATATAATTAATTGAACTAATTATAATGATCAAGGATTCAGGTGAAGGCGTTGGAATACGAATTTTTGAGTCTAATTATATATGAACAAGGTTATATAGAGGGACATCGGTTATGGAGGAAGGTTCCTGGATACATTTTTAGGATGTATTAGAACATTGTTAGAGTGTCAAGGATTCTGGAGATAGGTGTCTGGACACATTTCTAGAGGTTATAATAGAGCAAGTTATAGAATGATCAGGATTATGGAGGGGGGAGTCACGTGGATCCAGGGTTTTATTCTCAATTGACAAGAGTGGAGTCGGGAAGAGATTGTTCTCACTGTACAGCGAGTCTAGGGACATCTTACTCATGGTGGGTTTTGCCTTCGGCTGGATAAAACAGCAAGAACTTTAGGCTGAATGGATGGACGCCTTATTCTTTTTTCGGCCAGTAACATTCTAGGTAATATTTTGTTTGTAGTATGGTTGTGATATTGGGGGTATAGGGTGAGAGAGTGCTAGGGGCGGGTGCAGTTGTGTAACGGTGACTAAGCGGAATACGCTATAGGCAGTATGTGGTATGGTAGTTGGCGGGAACTGGAGCCTCGTTGGGTTGGGATCTTTGGGGAGGGGAGTTTGCACTGGTACCCAACTCACTACCCTGTAGCCCGGTTACAGCGGGCTTCCAAGTGCAGAAAAGGGTATTTAAAACTGGAACCCCAGACGTAACAACGGTAAAGCCAAAAACAGCAAGCGTCTAAAAAATAGATTAACAACAAAGCCCTTTTGCCACTTCTTACACCGTACACCCAATGAGACACTTAAACCGATATAAAACAGGTCCAGTGGAATCACGCAACTGTAGGACCAAACACGGAGTACATATTACTACTCAGTTCTACCCTACACTACCGTAACCCGCTCTGCAGGGGTGCGCTCCCACTTACTCGCTGAATTATATGCTCTATTGAACTAGAACCTGTATTTAGTTTACTTTCCGATGTATGTCTATCCCTCAGGAGATTGATACCCAGACCACACCCCATACCCTAAAGCCCAAATCCCTACATCTACCCTACAACACTCCATCCCCTTTCGATTGACGTCTACTGCCGCACACACACCCCGGGCACTTCATTACTCTCTACCCCCTGCGGCCCCCACCTCCCCTCGGACTAACGACCTCTATAAAAAACCACCCACTCCCTATGAACTGGCTCTACGTGCGGGTCATAGATTTAGGCTTCTAGTACAAAAGCGAGTCGTCATGAACCCTTACTTAAACAGCTAGTAAAAGTCAGCTCACATGCCCCCCCTAGGCAAACAATGAGACAAGTCCTGCTGATGCGTTTTGCGCATGTCAGCACCCATAGTCATAGGATTTGTCACCCTGAACATAGGATTCATAGGATTTGTCACCCTGAACACCCTGAACATGAAGACATGGGGCGACATGTATGATTTTTGGCCCAGCCGCCATTTTTTTTCCGCGCATTTTGTAGTAATAGAAGCACCGGAATCTTATGAACCTGTATCTACTGCGGGTACATAGATTTAGACTTTTTTGCTACAATGAGACACTTCTGGCACTCAGGTTAACATCTTTTAAAGTGCTCTACCTGTTCCAGCAGTAATGCGCCTGGATTTGCCATACTAAAGCTATAAATGTGTAGCTTTGTACGGTTGTAGTGCAACAACCTCTGCGCACCCCCCCGATCTCAGGTGCATTGCAAAGTGCTGCGGGCGCTCTGTAATGCACCTGATATTGGAGTGCACCTGGTTACAAATAGAGCGAACGGGGCTAGATCTCGGGCTGAAAGGCGCCAGACTTCAGGCGCAGCCCAGTTCATACATGTTGCCCATAGTACCTGGAATAGTTCTTTGCATAGAGAAATGAGACCGCTTTATTCCTTGGTCTGGGGGGAGCTTGCTTTAGCAGAAAGCTTCCTCATAGTCCTGTCAGCAGGAGGCCAGCAGGTCCACAGGCAAAGAATAGGACCAGGTGGAGGTGCCCCTTGTTTTCTCTGATGTATTAGTCTTTCTTATACTCACCCAATTTTATCTAATTCAGTATAAGAAACACAAAACCAATACTTATTGCAGTGATGGAAAAGTGTAATTACTGGTATTAGTGTTTTTGAGAAAGATAAAACTGAAGGAGGATATATATTATTCATCCAGTCTCTACTAAATAAATAACATATGCAGGTGATTAAATGTTAACAAATACGAAAATAAATCCATGTATAATTGATATGCAAGTTAAACATTTACTAGATGTATTATTGAATAATATTGAGCGTCTATCCTTGAAAATACACAATTCCATCCTGCAAACAGCAGCAGCAGCCGCGGTAGCTTTATATCGTATCGGTGACGGAATGGGAGAGTTTCACAACAAATTTGTCTTCTACACCTGAATATTCCAGCAGGACATTCATTGGGCTTGTATTGGATCACTTATCAGCGCGACTCCACAAATGAAAATACGACCATTAATAATTAAGACTACACATTGTGGGAAGCACATTTGTCATTTGCTTTCATAAACGGTAAAATTAATAGCGCTACTATACTAAAGGCCTAATTGCAGCATGTTGTTATTAGGAGATATAAGAGTGCTGCAATAAGACTACGCTCCTTCATGTCTGTGCCAAAATTAACTTAAAGGGGATTTGTCGTCTCTCCTGTATATGAGAATCTGTCTCCTCTCCTGTGTGGTGTAGTATATAGAGGATCTTGCTCTCATCCCCTCTTTGGTGCAGTAATAGAGGAGCCTGTCTCCTCTCCATGTGTGGTGTACGTTATAGAGGTTCGCGCTCCTTCTCATGTGCTGGTGTTAAGTATAGAGGATGTTCCTTCTGTGTGGGTGTTGCTATAGAGGATCTGTCTCCTCTCCTGGTTTGTGTTGTATAGAGGATCTGTAAGGCTCTCCAGGTGTGGTGTTGTATAGAGGATTCTGTCTCCTCTCCTGTAGTGTTGCTAGTATATAGGATTTCTCCTCTCCTTGTGTGGTGTAGTTTGAGGATATGTCTACTCCCTATGCTGTGTGGTGTAGTTTTTACAGGATCTTGTATCCTTCCTGTTTTGGTGTTGTATAGAGGATTTGTCTCTCTCCTGTGTGTGTGAGTATAGAGGATCTGTCTCCTCTCCTATGAGTGTGTAGTATAGAGGATCTGTTCCTTCCTTGTGTGGTATAGTATAGAGGATCTGTCTCCTCTCCTTTGTGGTCTTAGTATGAGGATCTGTCAGCTCTCCTGTGTAGGTGTAGTATGAGGATCTCTCTCCTGTGTGGTGTTAGTTATAGAGGATTCTGTCTCCTCTCCTGTGGGCTGTAGTATAGAGGATCTGTCAGCTCTCCTGTGTGGTGTATTATAGAGGATCTGTCAGCTCTCGCCTGTGGGTGTAGTAAGAGGATCTGTCTCCTCTCCTGTGTGGTGTAAATATAGAGGAGATTGTAGCTTTCTGTGTGGAGTAGTATAGAGTGATCTGTCTCCCTCCTGTGTGGTGTAGTATAGGAGGAGATGTCGGCTTCCTGTGTGGTATAGTAGAGAGGATTGTCTCCTCTCCTGTGTGAGTGAAGTATAGAGGAACTGTCTCATTCTCCTGTTGTGGTGTGTTTAGGAGGAATCTGTCTTCTCTCTCAGTGTGGTGTAGTATAGAGGGATCTGTCTCTCTCTGTAGTGGTGTAGTATAGAGGATCTATTCTTCTTCCTGTGTGGTGTAGTATTAGAGGATCGGTTCCTCTCCTGTGGTGGATGTAGTCATAGTGGATCTGTCAGCTTCCTGTGGGGTGTAGTTATAGAGGATCTGCTCTCTCTCCTGTCGTGTATGTAATATAGAGAGTGACAGGCTTCAGTGTGGTGTAGTATTGAGGATCTGTCCTTCTCTCTGTGTGGTTATGTAGTATAGAGGACTCTGTCAGCACTCTCATGTTGTCGGTTGATAGGTTTTGAGGATTGTCTCCACTACTGTGTGGTGTATTATAGAGGGAATCTGTTCCTCTCCTTGATGGTATTGCAGGTATAGAGGATCTGTCTCCTCTCCTGTGTGGTTTAAGTATAGGAGATCCTGTCGCCTCTCTGTGTGGGTTTAGTATAGAGGATCTGTCTCTCTCCTGGTGTGGTGTAGTATGAGGATATGTTACTCTCCTGTGGTGGTGTAGTATAGAGGTTTCTGTCAGCTTCCGTGTGTGGTGTACTTAGGAGGACTGTCTCCTCTCCTGTGTGAATAGAGGATCTGTCTCCTTCCTGTGTGGTGTAGTATAGAGGATAAGTCTCCTCCTGGTGAGGTTGTAGTATAGAGGACTCTGTCCTCACTCTCCTGTGTGGTGTAGCTATCAGTGGAATATATTCCTCTCTGTGTGGGTGTAGTAATAGAGGACTATTTCTCACTTCCTGTGTGGTGTAGTATAGAGGATTGTGCTCCTTACTGTATAGTGTAGTATGAGAGGATCTGTCTCCTTCCTGGTTGTGGTTGTATAGTATAGAGGAATTCTTTTTTTTATTGGCATTACTTCGTCAAGCACTTTTTAACGTTTGTAATTAACAGCTTCTATGAATATTAAAGGAGTTGTTACTTTAGGTTTTCAGCATACCTCAAGTGTGTCTGGGTGCAAAGGATTTTTGAATTCAGGGGCTGCTGTTCTTATGTCTGCTCTTCCTCTCCCCCTTCTACACTCCCCTCTGCACACAGACATCATTCCTCCTCCACTGCAGTAACTTCTATACAGGCAGAGGGGGGCGGGGGGGGGGGGGGGGGGTTGCTGCCAGAGTTAACCCTGTTGTGTGATGTCACTAGTTATCTGTGGCGGCTGCTCACTGATGGATCAGCTGCAATGCCGCTTCGTGGCTGAGCTTTGTCCTTAGGCTTCTCTCCACAGATGTCAGGAGACAGCAGGCGAGAGGCTGATCTATGAGAGTGCATGGTGGTCGCCCGCACGAGACAGCCCTGTGAAGCTGTTATATCGCTGAATAGCAGAGTGGGGGGGGCGGGGGGATAGGTTCCTTTAATCCCATGCTTAGCAATACAAATCTAACCACGGAACATCTCATGCACAACAAACAACCCTGTCAGAAAAGGACACAGCGGCAGCTGTGAACTTGTGTTTAATTTAATCATCATGTGTCACTAATACAGCGTGCAGGAGGGATATGAACGCCTCACATTGCCCCCCTGATTTCGCTATCTATTTACGTATTGTCACAAGTATTCCATCAGATACATCCTTGTTTATTGTAACACACTTCACTGCTGTCCTATCATCCTTTCTGACCCACAGATCAGCTTCACACTCTGCTCGCCTCAAATACTTGTGGAGAGGCAGGAGGGAGGGCGCACACACAGGGTTTAAACCAGACAGCACCGCTATACAGACACAGATGCCAGAGCCCTCCCCCCTCCACTACAAGAAGCATACATACTGTGCACGGAAGGGGCTCTGTGCTTGACCTGTTTTGAGAAGTTGATGAGTCACCAGCACTGGCCAAGCCAGTGAGATAAAAATCAACAACCACCCCATGGGTCGGCTGCTTATAGTGATTTGAGGGAGCTTAAGGAGCCTGATGGCAACTCCTACTACCAGTGGTTAACCTCAAAAACACGTTAGGACATTTGTCCTGAACATATATTGAAAAACTGCTTGTTTGTTTAAAAGTCTTATAAATTAAAACCCAATATTGTAACGAGACAACCCCTTAAGTATTGATAATTGAATGGCCATGTTACTAGGCTTGGAGTGATTAATATATGGTTGGAGACCCTTATATGCCAGTTCTCGAAAGATTTTTTTCAAAATTTATTTTGAGGCATTCTACTATTTTTGAATAAGTTGTGTTTCCCAACAGCGGGTGGGGCGGGCAGTTTGAAGGATGCCGGCACGGGCCGTCTCTTCCATTGGGCCAAGGCTACGCGCCATTGCCCGGGCCGGCCCTCAACGATCTCAGGGGGGCCTCCCTGGGCAGCACGCTACCTGCCGGTGGAGAGGACAGCCAGGTTCTGCTACTGCTCGTGAGCACTCGCCGGGGCGAGGCCTGGGGTTTTCCCTATGGCGGGCCCCGAGTACACGCGACGTCCTGGTCCTGGTGGCCCTCATCACACGGCCAGCGCAGGCAGAGGCTGAAAGCGGCGATTTTATGATCCCGTCCTGTTCAGCTACAGGAGGCCGCGGGCAGGCGTGCGATGTTGATGACAATCATCAGCGGCTGCTCGCGGCCCTGCACTCTGCGTGACGCGGCCACCGGCTCTCGGGACAAGGAGTAGATAGAAGAGGAGAGCAGAGACATCAGCGTAAGTATGTTTTGTTTTTTTTTTTTTTTTAACTACTGGCCCTGCCTAACAATATTCTGCCCGGACCCTGGCATAATATACTGCCTTGCCTAACACTAATATACTTGCACCATAGAATATATGCCCGTATCCTTTAGCTAAAAATTTCATACTGAGATCTTGCCGCCAGGCGTTCGTTAATGCAGGTTCTCCTTCCCTGCTTTCAATGTATAGCAAAGTGAAAAGTATTTGACCGTGGTAAAACAATGTAATCCAAACGTTAATAAATTTTTCTTTAAAAACAGTCTCATCTGACTTAACACCATACGACAAGTCCGCAGATACAATAATGAGGCTTGCTCTTGAGGAAGGGGAGGAGCTCCTCCGAAACGTCGCACTTCTGCTTGTGCCGTCAGTCTATCGGCTATGAGGCCGGCGTCTTTGCTCACCACAGCTGGGAGTCCTATTGCATGGACTTATTGCAGTGAACGGCACGGGTGGCGCAACAAATAATGAGTATCTTGCCATTTTTCATGTCATTTGTGTTATCTGAAGGGGACTATGTCGTCTGGTGTTACAGTCAAGATGATGACTGTTTTTTAAAGAAAATTTAGTAAAGTCTTGTTACACTTTGTTTCACCACGGTTCAAATACTTTCACTGTGTATAACCTATATATGCTTGACTGCCTCCTATATACTGCCCTGCCTAAACCACCGATTATTCTCGCCCCCTGCACTGGACTTCCTCTATATGCCCTGACCTACCACACCTATATATTGTCCTAGCCTAACCTCCTAGATTCTGCCCATGCTTGTCTGCACTTTATATACTTACCTGCCACTACCACCCTATATACTGCCCCTGCCTGCCACCTATATATTGTCCTGCCCTTCACACCTATATTTGCCCTGCCTGCTACATATATACCTGTCCCTGCTACCACCATTTAATTGCCCCTGTCTCCTATCCTATATATGACCTGCATGCTACTATATACTTCTCACCTGCCTACCACCTTTATGCGGAACTCATGCATACCTCCTTTATAGTGCCCTGCCTACCCACCTATATTTCTGCTGCTTGCTACCCAGGATATACTGCCCTGCTACCACCTATATATGCCCTGCCCTGCTATCTATATTACCTCGACCCTACCTTGATAACATATTTATTGACCTGCCGACATCCTATATCTGCCACCTGCATGACTTACGCTATTTTACTGCCTGAGCCTACCAATATATACTGCCCTGCCCTACCACCTATATAACTTCCTGCCTTCACCTACTACTATACTGCGCACCTGTCCATCCACTTACTATTTAGTTGCCCTGCCTAACCACCTTTATACTGCCCTGCTGGCTATCTATTATTACTGCCTGCCCTACCTACCTATCTATCTGCCCTGCCATCACCTCCTTTATAACTGCCCTGTTATGCTAACTATTATACTGCCCTGACTCACCATCCTATATACTGCACTGCCTGGCGTGATAACACTGCCTCTGCCCTACCATATATGCACCTGCCTACCAATATACTGCCCTGCTCACCATATACTGCCATGCTGCCATAATTTACTGGCCCTGCACTGCCTAAGTATTTGGCCCTGCCTGCCTATATAATGGCCTCTGCCTGCCCTAATTACCTGGCGCCTATCATTATATGGGGATAATACAGGGAGGGCTCTACAAATCTATGGCGAAGATAATTAAGGGGGGCTACACTTACACGGGGGGCTATAAACCTACTATAGGGTTGCTTATTTACCTTACAGGGGGCCTGTATACCTACCTTTCTTAATGGTTGGCAGGCATTACTACCTACTTCCTAGATGTGGGGTGCACATAACTGAGGTTGGAAATCCGGCAGCGAAGTGCTGATTAAAGTGAGGATTGTAAAGATGTTTGTGTGTTACATTTCTGCAGGGGGGACGAGCTGCGGCGGGATATTCATCGATGGCGGTGGGGTAGGCGGAAGGAGAGGAAAAGGGATAAAAGAACGATTCAAGAACCGAACTGATCAGAGAGGAACGTGTCCGGTGAGTCCTTTGGTAGTCTAGGGGTTATATTTTGCTACTATATTCAAATTAGTGTGTGGTCTCTGTCATGTAATGGTCGAGCCGGAGGTGGTAATGTTATATTTGTTTCTTTGAGTAGTTAGTTTTTTTTTTTTAGGGTTTGGGGATAGGGCGGGGGCCCAGTACACCTCTCTGCCCAGGGGCCCATAGTGCTGTTAAGACGGCCCTGATGCCTGGTCTAGTGTAAAGTCAGACTAGACAGTCTTACACTGTGCCACATTTATCATAGTGTTGATAAATCTGATGTATGTTAGAACTATCTACTCTAACTTTACTCCTTTTAGGTTGGCTTACTTTATGCCACTGGTGCATTTTTTGGTGCTAACTAACCCACGCCTCA
This sequence comes from Phyllomedusa bahiana, assembly GCA_025379985.1. Classification (NCBI taxonomy): domain Eukaryota; kingdom Metazoa; phylum Chordata; class Amphibia; order Anura; family Hylidae; genus Phyllomedusa; species Phyllomedusa bahiana. Next base: position 3,755 of record JAODAL010053244.1, on the reverse strand, counting down.
TTTCTGTGAAGCCACACCCCCTTTAAGGTGACCACTCCCTTTTGTCAGATGAGGTGCATAAATGCCTTAATAGATGTGCCCCTGCGTATTAGGTTTGCTAACTCTGTTCCTTTAATGCCTACTGTCTGAAAAAAATGTCTACTTCTTAGTAAATCCTGTTGCGTTTTCACATCTGGTTGCTATCATTATGAGACATCTCTATATCGCACCTAACCAGGGGATAAAGACATTTTCTGCGCCCTATCAGCTACCTACACACACAAGCCCCCACTTGTCATATTAGATTTCTGATTAGAAGTAGCTGGATTGCTTGCAGATGTTTTGCGGATGTCTTGGAATAGATGATTAATCCTTGTGAGGAGCAGGCACACTGACCTCCAAAGCTGTAAAGGATATGCGATACGGAGGAAACGTGCGGCCAGATGGAGGTAAATTATGAGTGACAGACTCAGCCCGCGCTCCTTTTATGTCTCTGTGTCAATACATTTCTCAGGAGGATATCTGCACAGCCAACTGTGATATAGATTTGAACTAACAACTACAAGGGAAAGGCGGGCGGCTCCGGCTGCCATAATCAGGATTATGCTCCATTAGTACACTGAATTTATTTGGTGTAAAATTAGATTTTCCACAATGTTGCACAACCAGGGAACGAGTAAGGTGCAATAATGAGACAATAATAGCTATCAGATACAAAGGGATGCAAAAAGGTTCTGCCTAATTTATTATACTAGATAGAAACCATAGCTGATTTTGTGAGGCTGGCCCGTGACTGTTTTGCTTAATAAAGGTCACATAGGTATCAACGTGGAGCTGTTAAACATAATACTCTTGGCTTTTAAAGTAGCATCAATGTCAATGAAATAGAAAAAAAATTATATAGCCAGCCGATCCTATCATCCAATTAGCAAGTGTCGGGATAGCGGTGCACGTCCCTCGCCCCAAGAAGAGCACACTGGAATGTAAGTAGGAATCCTTGGTGGTCAGCACTTCATCCACTCGGCATGTAGTAAAATCACCCCCTTTAGCCCGAAAAATTGCTCAGTTGAACAATGAACAAGCCCTTTCGACGCGTTTCCGCATGTGGCCCTTAGTCATGTTTGTCACCCTGAACATAGGATTTGTCACCCTGAACACCCTGAACATGAGGACATGGGGCGACATGTATGGCTTTTAGCGCCCAGGTGTAGAATGCACCTGAATCAAAAACCTTTTACTGCAGGTCATAAGTTTAGGGGGCTTTTTCAACTAAAAAGCAAAATTCTGCTCGGTAAACCACTTTTAAAGTGTCTCCCCTTGTCCGCAGTAATTGCCGGGATTTCCCGACTAAACACATAAGGCCGGGTTCACACGGCTTATTCCCCGGGTAATTGGGGGGCCGGATTTCGCCCCGCAATTACCCCGGCCCCCGTGCAGGGAGGCGGGGCGGGGGGGGCAGCTCACCGGCCCATAGACATTCATTATTCAGGCGCGACCGCGTAAATAATGGCTGTCACTTTTCCCCCCCGGTGGATTCGCCAAGGGGGGGGAGAGACGGAATCCATAATTCTCAAAAAATTTTGGGATTACCGTAACCCCGGCGGATTCCCCCGTATGCAGGCAAATAGGGCCCGCAGTACCCCAAAACCCGCCCCAAATTTTAAAGCCGTGTAAGGGCCTAATGTGAAGCTTCATACGGTTGTAGTGCGAAGCCTCCAGCACCCACCCCATCTCAGGCGCATTACAAAGTGCTCCGGGTCCTCTGTAATACGCCTGATATTGAAGTGCGCCTGGTTACAAATAAGCGAAGGTTCTTTGGGGCAGCCCCGTTCGAGACAAAAACCTTTAACTCCCGGGCCCCCAAAGCAAAAATCAATTTGGCCCCCCACTACAGTGTTATTTTTTTAAACGGTGTCTTCCCATGTGGCAGGGGAGGTTTTTTTTTTGGGGCCCCTCAAGTGCGGCCCCGGGAGGAGCACCTTTCTGCACCTCCTATAGCTACGCTCCTGGCCCTCTTCATACATGTCGCCCATGGTGTTTGCAAAATGAATTTTTAAGGGGTTTTTTCCCCAGCAGCCAACAAAAAAATGGGATGAAACAGCTAGGAACTGAGATGTAGCCTGAAGCTTCTGGACCTAAAAATCTGTAATTGGTCCCACCTATTTATAATAAATATGACAATGGGGCATCCTCCACATCTTCCACATCTAGAGGAAAGAGTTTAATTTAGCACAGGGACATCTGGGTTTTGGGGGCCAACTACTACTGTTGTCTAATTGCAAGTGTCAGCACAGACACCTGTATGTTCCCAATGCCAAAGGAAGTAAGTGATAGTACAGAGTATCTGCGCTTCGAAATCTCCGAACCAGGTTCGCTTTTAGTCTAACCGGATCCCAAGAGATATACTCTCTTTACAGGATTATATCGTCACGAGTGGATGGTACCGCACGAGAAAGCAGCAGAATCCAAAGCATTTCACCACCGGTTATCTGGTATCTGGCAAGATGGAGAGCTGTGCCTGTAGAAAATAGCATAACTAGACAAGCTGAGTGTGTAGCACTATACACCCACTGCACATTTAATGAATGCACTAGGGAGCGTTTTGGGTTTTCCCTTTTCCCTTTTCCCCCTGCAAAATGTTGGAATAAGAATGGGGAAACCTCAGTTGCCACCAACCTTAATACTATCTGGAGTGCAGGAGCAATTGTGTTATATAAGAAACTTGAGCAAAATAAATGTCGCTTAATCCAGCACATAATAAATCCACTGTAAAAACATAAAATCCTTAATTCCGCATATTTAAAAAACAAAGGTAGAAAAGAAAAGAAATCAGTTCTGATGTGTTTTGAGCTGCAGGACTTGTGGTAAGAGCTAAGGCAGCGTGAAACGCATCAGAATGGATTTCTTTTCTTTGCTACTTTCCTTAAATATATGGAATTAAATAACGGGCAACATTTCCCAAATTACGATGTGCCTTTTTTTGGGGAATTTTGCCCCAAAAAAAACTTTTGACGCCCCTATTCTCTATATAAATGAAGTGTAATATATTATACGCCAGACGCAACACATTTGAATGAGGCTAAAGTAGGTGGATCAAATATGCTAGCAACGATATGCTATGTGCCTAGGTTTTGTAATGGCGCCAGGATAGGCGCATTAATTTTACTATGCAAAGTATGCCAGACGCCAGATTTTTTTAAAGGTTTTTTTTTTCATTCCCACTTTAAACTGATTTAAGCACCTCAAAAAATGCCCTGGGTCACCACTTTTTTAACCTTTTAACGTAATGACTCCCCGTGTGGATCAACACATTTACTTTTCTCCAGTTGCTGCCAGGTCTGGGTCAAGCAGGCTCTTCTGTGCACCAATTTATCGGTGACCCCTGGATCATCATTTAAGACATGGCGGGGAGTATAGAAACTCTTCCTTGTTGTTCACCAAACTTTGTTTTAGCCTTTAATTGTTTATTCAATGGTGGAAAACCCGGGTAGGTATTCCTATGATTCAGATGACCATTTGTAAGTGCCGTAGGGGGGGGGGGGGGCAGTGATATTTTTTGTACATTTTCTGCATCTGTGATTTGGGGTCAGCACATTGTAAATTTAACAGGAGGCACAAAAGATTTGGGGCAGACTCAGGGTGACATGTATGACGTTTGGTGCCCAGGCACCATTTTTTTTGGGCCCCTTAGTAGAAGGGGTCTGAATCTTTTAACCGTTCTAAGGGGTATATTTTGGGTTTTAGCTAAAAGGAATCTGGAGGAAAGTTTTAAAAGG
>JAODAL010053243.1:0-25430 GCA_025379985.1 Phyllomedusa bahiana | reverse complement strand
CCAACAAGAGAAAAATTGTAAAAAAACCCTTTGCTTGTGAATTAGGCTACGGGAAAAATGTATATATTTTTGGCGGTGAAAATGACGGTTTTCTTTGGAGTCACCAAGCTAATAACAACGCTTAATTAACCCTGGATGTAAATTGCGCCAAAAAATTGAGCCACCACAAACTACTAGCTTTGTAGCGTGTTACAATGCTGTTTTTTACGCCACACAACAAGAGCTAAAATTGTAATTAATCTTTGCTTGTGAATTAGGCTACAGAAAAATGTATATATTTTGGCGGTGAAAATGACGGTTATCTTGGAGTCACCACAGCTGAAAAACAACGCTTAATTAACCCCTGGATGTAAATTGCGCCAAAGAATTGAGCCACCACAAACTACTAGCTTTGTAGCGTTTTACAATGCGGTGTTTTTAACGCCACAAAACAAGAGATAAAATTGTAATTAAACTTTGCTTGTGAATTAGGCTACAGGAAAAATGTATATAATTTTGGCGGTGAAAATGACGGTTTCTTGGAGTCACCATAGCTGAATAACAACGCTTAATTAACCCCTGGATGTAAATTGCGGCAAAGAATTGAGCAGCCAAAAATGAAGTGGTATTTGTATTGTAAAAACGCTGTTTCTTTAAATGAATACAACAGGAACTGCTTAGATCCCCCTTGGATATTCAATGTGCTGTGAGCAGATAGGATTTAAATGTATATGCAGCTGCAGTGGACGCACACTGGAGTTCAGATCCAGTCCCCCAAAAAATCAGAAATAGAACGTTAAGAGAAGCAGTCTCTGAGACAAGCTGAGACACCCCACAAAAATCGCTGTATAAAAATCAGTTCTTCAGTAACAATCAGCCGCGGCAGCACCTTCCCTGATCAGTACTGTACAGTGAGAGCAGTATGAGCTCCCAGCGTCGCGCCCGGACTTATATAGTGCGGTGACGTCACAGAATCCCGCCGGTCTCTGATTGACTTCATCTCTGCACATGTCATGCAGGCTATGCCCTTCTTCCTCCCAGAGTTCTTTGCCCCATGTAACGCCATGTGCTCGCAGCCATTTTATCAATGAAAAGCACACTTCGTTTACCCGAAGTACCCCAAACTTCGACTTCGTTCAGAACCGAAGTTTTCCTGAAATTCTAAACGAATTCCACTTCGTTAGAATCAATTCGCCCATCTCTAGTTATAATGGGTCCCTGTCGCTCCTATTCTGATTGGTCAATAGTTCTCCATAGGTTCTAACGGGACACTGTTGCTCCTATTCTTATTGGTTGGATGATGCCGACCAATGAGAAGAGCTTAAACAATTTGAATTACTGTATTTCCCGGCAATTTCGAATATCCCAATTCCTGATGTAGCTCCGGTCTCGGTGACAAACGCGTTGTTAGTGATTTTATTAATGTATGTTTATAGAAGGTTTCAGCTCTTTTTCAGAGAATATTTTCCACTTAATAAAAATGATATTTTTTAATCATACTCCATGCCTCACGGCGCTGAGCGCCGAGATTTCATTGCCCTTGATCTCTCCAAAGACTACAATGGAACAAGTAGCTCGCCGTCTGATTGGCTGGGATAGCCAAGCGCCCGCTAGCTCAACCAATCAGCTCTTTTCTGCCTTTTTACTGTATTTTGAACTGTCCTGCCTTTGAATTTGATTGGTCAAGTCTTCTCCATAGGTTATAATGGTTCACTGTCGCTCCTATTCTGATTGGCTGGTTTATGCCGACCAATGAGAATAGCTTACAGAATTTGAATTACTCTATTTCCCGGCAATTTTCAATATCCAAATTCCCGATATAGCGCCGTTCTTGATTTTTGGAAAGTGAATTTTATTTATGTATTTTTTTTGTAGGTTTCAGTTCTTTTTCTGATAATGTTTGACGCCTTTATAAAGGCGATTTTTTGATTCATACTCCACACGGACATCTTTAATGATTTCTCGCTGTTTTCTAGCCCGTCTAGAATCGGAATACATGTTAGGTGCAGTCCCTTCTGCGCCTAAGTCCCACACTGCGCCCCACACACTGGCGAGGCGCGGTGAACTTTTCCTCGCATGTATGAGCGCACCTCCTTGGACGGCGAATATTAGGCGCAGCCCCGCACTGCTCCTAAGTCCTCGCACTGTGCCCCACACACTGGCGAGGCGCGGCAGACTTTACAGTACATGCTATGTATGAGCGCACTACCTCGGGCGGCGAATCTTAGGCGCAGCGCCGCACTGCGCCCAAGTCCCCGCACTGCGCCCCACACACTGGTGAGGCGTGGCGGACTTTACATGCTATGTATGAGCGCACCCCAGCGCCGACATAAATCAGGCGCAAATTTCGCCGGAAAACTAGCGAAAAGGTGCGCCCAGACGTGGCGAGCTTCATACATGTCGCCCTTAGTATTTCATTCACGGAAGAAAATCATGAGTTTGGTAAGTTTGCTATTAAGCTAAAATAATTTATTAAATAATTATTGTGGCAGAATATGATGGTGTTGTTCCAGATTAGAAAAACATGGTGCACCACCTGTCATCAGGTTGTGTTCATCACCATGTACTTCAATGCAATTCCAGTCAGATTGGCAAATGTCTTGGTGACATTTTATGACTTGTTAAATCAGAATTCATTTAAAGTATAGGTAGTTTTCTTTTATAGGTTTGTTTTCTTTTCTCATCAGTAATTATTACCAGTTCTTTCAACAGACACTTTGCAGCAAACCAATGCAATGATTGCAACTAGTCTACAATCGAACTTCGAACCCCATTAAAGTCAATGGGAGAAGATGTTCTGGTTAATTTTATACCCATACAGGTGAGGAGAAGCTGCAATTAGCATCCATAATAGTAAAATGGATACGGGGAACAACTTAGTGAAGAAAATTTGGGTCTAAGTCACAGAAAAAAATTCATAGGCTAAAATAATTAATTCCTTTTAATGGCTAACTGAAAAGATGAAGACAGCGTAGCTATAGCAGGTGCAGCGATAGCAGCTGCCACAGGGCCCCTTTGAAACATAAGAAGACATCGGTATTGGAAATGGCACATAGTAACTGGCAGGATCCCCTTATCACTTTTAGCACCAGGGACCAAGAAAATGTCATAAATGTGGTGGCAGCAAGAACATCCCAACAGGGACATGGGGGTTCAGCTGGCAGGGCCGTAGTCATAGGGGGTGCAGTGATAGCCAGGGCTGCCGTCAGTCGTCTATTAACCACTAGTTCCTATTTTTAACATATCACTGGGCCCCTTTTTGATTAGGGCTCCTGACAGGAGTACTGCCCTATTTGTACAACTGGCACCCCTTTAAATTATTTATGGACACTCAGAATAAAATTAGCAAGAACAAATCAGTATTTCAAACAAGATTTATGTGAAAAGGACATTGACTATCGCTGTCATTTACTGCAGCATGACCACAAAACCAGCACAGATGCCCTTATGGACCCTCAGAATAAAAATTTGCACTAAGAAATTTACTATTTCAAACAAGATTTTTTACAATGCTGCTGCGGCTACTTGCCATTCTACTGCTGTCATGTTGCTGACGTTGTTCCACCATGACATTAGAATGTGAATAAGACGCAATAGATGTCTCCAGTTGGTCAATGAGCACTGTCTCAAATTACTGCATTCTGCTGTCAAATTGCGTGGGTGGAAGGAAATTGCTGGCTTTTGATTTGGAACGTGGATCAAGGAGGGTGGCCGCCCAGTAACTGTTGTTCATTTTGAATGCCTTGAGGCATGTGAAATTTGAAATGAGTATGTGAAATAAGCTTTTTTTTCAATATGACCTTCGCTATTGCTGTCTTTTACAGTGGCATGACCCCAAAACCAGAAAAAATGCCCTTATGGACCCTCAGAATAAAATATGCAAGAAGAAATAAGTATTTGAATCAATATTTTAGTGAATAGTACATTGACTATTGCTGTCTTTTACCACAGCATGACCACAAAACCAGCACAGATGCCCTTATGAACACTCAGAATAAAATTAGCAAGAAGAAATGAGTATGTGAAATAAGCTTTTTTTTAATAGGACCTTTACTAATGATGCCTTTTACAGTGGCCTGACAGCAAAAATGACTTTATGGACACTCACAATAAAATTAGCAAGAAGAAATTATTATTTAAAACAAGATTCTTTTGAATAGGACAAATAAGATAAATATTAAAAAAGTCAAGTATTGATCACAGTCTCTTTTTGAAGAACTGTACTCCAAAGACAGCAAATCAACAGTGTTCTTAAATGCCTATACTTTGCAACGGGCAAGTAGGATTATAAACAGATTTTTTTCTATGGAATATCGGTGAAATGTGGTCATATGGAAGAACTCTCACAGCAAATCAAATGGTCTTGAATGCCTATAATTTGAAATGGGCAAATAGTTTATAAACAGAATTTATTCTATGGAATATCTATACATAACTACCAAACTCCCTAACTATTGCTGTGTATAATTCCTTAAGCTAGCTGTCCCCCCCTGAGTAATCTCACTAGCAGCTTTTCCTGTGTTAAATCGCTATTAAATGGTGTTTCTGCTAGCTGGCAAACCAGCAGACTGTGTCATCAGTGTGTTCACTACAGAGAGGTGGAAATTATTATTATTATTATTATTATTATTATTATTATTATTTATTTTTTGAGCGCCCTTGGTTCCAGAGCGCTGTACATTCAGGTTTCATACATAACATAGGTCAAACAAGTACAAGGTGACAAGTTACTAACTAACAACTGGTACAGAAGGAGAGAGGTCCCTGCCCGTGAGGGCTTACACTCTAAAAGGAAGGTGGGAAGAGACAAGGTGAGGGGCAGACATGGTTGTGGATAGTGTAGTGACAGCAGGGTTATTGTTGGTTGTAGGCAATCCTTAAGAGATGGGTTTTCAGGTTGCTTTTGAGGCTGGTGAGAGTGGGGGAGAGTCTGATGTGTTGGGGCCGTGAGTTCCAGAGTGTGGGTGAAGCACGGGAGAAGTCTTGGATACGGGTGTGGGAGAAGCTGATAAGGGGAGAGCAGAGAAGAAGGTCCTGTGAGGAGCGGAGGTTGCGTGATGGGAGATATATGGAGATTAGAGCAGAGATGTATGGAGGGGAGAGGTCATGGAGAGCCTTGTAGGTCAAGGTTGCTAACTTGAACTGGATTCGCTGGGCGATGGGAAGCCAGTGAATGGATTGGCAGAGGGGAGTGGCAGAGGAGTATCGAGGAGAGAGGTGAATCAGACGGGCAGCAGAGTTAAGGATGGATTGGAGGGGAGCGAGGGTGCTAGCTGGGAGGCCACAGAGAAGGATGTTGCAGTAGTCTAGGCGTGAGAAGACGAGGGCATGGACGAGCATTTTTGTGCTTTCGAAGTTAAGGAATGAACGGATACGGGAGATGCCGACTAACAGGAAATACAGTGACATACACATAAGACGGTCATGTGATTTTAGCAGCAATGAGATCCCTACACCCTCAGAGGTGATTGACCCCCCTCTGTGCTCTGCACTGATTGGCTGGCTGCCAAAACTGAAGGAAGCAGCTGAAAAAGGCACCGAACGCCTGAGCCAAACTAACCATTTTCCGAACGGTTCGGCTCAACACTAACTTCAACAACCATACATGATTTTGATGCTTTGGCAGAAGGGCAGGAATATGGTATATCAGGAGGCTATGTTAATAATGATCTGGCGTACATTTCATGAAAGGTAGGGATCTATAAATAGAGATGGTATAAGCCTTCGAGTAAGCTAGTTTAGTTGTATTGTGCAACATTATTGCTTCTATTGTTTTGAGTGAAGAACAGTTCATGATTATTGGCCATTAAACACTGGATTAGACTGATTTCTTTACTGTTTTATATGGAAAAATATCTATGTATATAAAATATTACTTAATAATTAGCAAATTTAACCAAGATGCCATCATACACAACTATAGAGTCTTCTTTTATAGGTGATTAAGCCTTTCCCATTTCAAGACTTTTCCCTACAATTACTTTTTAATGATTACATATTATTTCTTCGTGTGCAGAACTGTCATATTATATGAGTCTTTAAAGCATTAATTGCCTTTGCTGCCTGTGCAGTATATTACTCTCAGGATAGGTGGCTCATTCAAAACTATAGAGCCCATAATTAACTTAGGGATAATGTGATTGTGCTTGAAATATTGACGTGGTGTGGACGAAGGGAATTTTGAACTATTATACTTAGAATATTTCAAGAGAGATTGCAGAGATCAAGAGACAAATATAGTGGAAGGCATGGCAATGAAAGACACAGGAAAGGCAGCATACTGTATGAATGCTAAAGCTATGTTCTCAAGTTGAAACACGTGTGAAAAAAGAGTGTAAGGTTGTAGAATATTGATTCCAATGTATAAACGTAGCACTGAATGTAGCACTGCAAGACCAGGTATATTTGTACATAATATGGACCACCTGATGGTTTTAGAGGGCACTGTAATGCTTAATTTGCCATGTGATAATGCAACAAGGGAATTGGATACTTGATGGTAGCTTCACCCACAGATTACAAATCCATGTACTATGTCTGGATAGTGCTGCCCACACGATCTTCATCAGGAGACAGCTATTGTGTAAAGTCGTGCTCCCAAAATATTGATTATCAATAAAGCGCAACATGTGAACCCAACCGTATTGTTGAAATCAAGTTTTAATGCTTTTGTAAAACATATTTTTTTCATAATTTCCAAGTCATTATCTATACTTTAAATTAAGCTGAAGGCATACAATATCACTGGCAATAGGAAATAGGTGATAGGTGGTTTTAATTGGTACAAAAAATCGAAGTGATACAATTTAAGGGTATGCTCACACATGACAGAATAAAAAAAAATAGTGCAGTCATTTTACCAATCCCATGATAATCCCTGGTCCCACACTAGTATATGTATGTATGTATGTATCTATCTATCTTTATCTATCTTTATATATAAGTAAAGAAGACAGAAGTCTGGACAGGTAAGAATGTTTTGCCGGCGGGGACCACCGCCGGGACAAGTAGACAAGCTGTCATGATCCCCACACAGGGAGCCACAGCGGTAACAGAAGCAGGGGCATGGACTTGTCTGTGGTCCCAGGCATGGGGTGCGGCGTAAGCCGTGACACCATGAAAAGATATAATACAATATTTACAAAACAGTAAGGGGTTTACTCACTTTTTTGAGATACTGTATGTATATATACAGTTAAAAACCGAAGTTTATATTCAATATATAAAAATACGTATCTGCATGTTTTTCTCACTATCTAACACGAAATCAGAATAAACCTTACCCAACTTAGGTCAATTAGGATTACCAAAATCATTTATATTTGCCAAATGCGAGAATAATGAGAGAGAATTTTTAAGGCATTTTTATTACTTCCTGCAAAGTCAAAAGTTTACATACATTTCATTAGCATTTCGTAGCCCTTAAACTATATGACTTCGGTCAAATGTTTTGGATATCCTTGCACAAGCTTCTCACAATAGTTTATAGGAATTTTGGTCCATTCCTCCTCACAGAACTGGTGTCACTGAGCTATGTTTGTAGGTTGTCTAGTAGAGATGCGGGAATCGATTCTAACGAAGTGGAATTCATTTAGAATTTCAGGAAAACTTCGATTCTGCACGAAGCCGAAGTTTAGGGTGATTCGCGGTAACGAAGCGTCTTTTTTATTGGTAAAATGGCCGCGAGCACATGGCGTTACATGGGGCAAATAACTCTGGGAGGAAGAAAGGAGGACCCTCAATGACATGTGCAGACATGAAGCCAATCAGCGACCGGAGGGCTTCTGTGACGTCATAGCCCTACAAATACGTACGCCATCTTAAATCCTCACACTTCTCACAGTCTGTCCTGGCATAAGCATCTAGCTGCTGCTCTATTGAACTCATTATAAAACAAACTGATTTTATCAGCGACTGGGGGTGAGAGGGATAAGACCACCAGAAGTCTGTTTCAGTTGCACACCTCTAACTCAACCAGCGTTCTGTATCAGCTGCTCCATAGAAGTCTTTATAAAACAAACTGCTTTTATCAGCGACTGGGGCCAAAGAGCTTCACAAGTGGTTCAGTTGCACACATTTAACGCTACCAGCATTATCATTGTGTTTTATTTTGTGGGGTATTCTCCCTATAGTCCAGGGTGGGTGTATTTCTGCCCCATATATGCCCCAATTTCACCTGTTTTTGTCTGTAGGGTATTTTATATCTAAGGGTTAATTTAGCCTGTTGTTAGGGGTTAATTTGGAGTCAAATAGAGTGTGTGTATTTTTGCGCCATAGACGCCTGAATTCCATCGGGTGTTTCTGTAGGGTATTTTAGAAACAAATTAATATAGTGAACATAAAGCTGTCAGAAGATCAAAGAACTCAATCCAAGGTTTCGAGCAGGTTGGCATATGTGAGGGCACAAGGGCTTCCCATTGCAATGCCCAGAGCGGATGTCAGGACCTAGAATCAATAAACAATGTTGGGTCATTTGAAAAACTGGAGGAGGACATTGGAGCAAAAGCAGTGTCTGGCGAAATGAGTGGTTTTTCTATTTAGGTGACAGGAGCAGCTGGAGGAGGAAGATGAGGAAGATGAGGCAGATGACCCAGACACACTGTGGCAGTATACAGTGGAGATGGTGGCAGGGAGTCCCTTAGAGTCACTTGTGCAGATGGTCCGCTGCATGCTGATTTGCCTGGCTAGTGACAGCCAAATAGTCACCATCTGGAAGAGGGATGACTTCTGGCTCTAAACCCTCTTGGACCCTTGCTATTGATCCAAAATGGGAGCCTTTTTTCCAGCTGCCGAGAGGGTGGAGAAACTGGCATACTATTGAGAAATCCTGTGTAGTCAGTTGGCTGCTGCCTATGTGCGTCAATGTCCATCCTCTGACAGATCTGACCGGGGGGTTGCTCATTGCTCACGTACCACTGCCACGGCTGCTGTGGGGAGTCGGGGGGGTAGGAGCAGTAGCAGCTCCATCAGCAGCAGCCTAAGTCTGGAGTCGTTGATGAGCAGCTTCCTTCACCTGCATAGTGAGGAGAGTACTCAGCAGCAGCAGAACCTGGAGCAGACTCTGAACCAGCAGGTGGTGGCCTACTTGGACAGCACTCTGCCACCCCAGTTAGAAGATCCGCTGGACTACTGGGCAGCCAAACTTGATGTGTGGCCGCAACTTGCCGAGTTTGCACTGGAGAAGCTGTCCTACCCGTCCAGTAGTGTGGCATCAGAGCGGGTGTTCAGTGCGGCGGGGGCCATCGTTTCCCCAAGGAGAACCCGCTTGTCCACCCGAAATGTGGTGAGACTGACCTTTGTCAAGATGAATCAGGTGTGGAGGTAGAGGGAGATGAGGAAGACGAGGCAGATGACCTGCAAGCACCGTGGCAGTATACAGTGGAGATGGAGGCAGGGAGTCCCTCAGATTCACTTGTCCAGATGGCCCGCAGTATGCTGATTTGCCTGGCTAGTGACAGCCGTATAGTCACCATCCAGCAGAGGGATGACTTCTGGCACTCCACTCTATTGGACCCTCGCTACCGGTCCAAAATGGGAGCCTTTTTCCCAGCTGCTGAGAGGGAGGACAAACTCAAATACTATGGTGAAATCCTCCGTAGTCAGTTGGCCGCTGCCTATGTGCAGCATGGTCCATCCTCTGACAAGTCTGACCGGGGGGTTCCACAGCGCTCACATACCACTGCCGCGGCTGCTGTGGGAAGGTGGGGGGGTAGGAGCAGTTCCAGCTCCATCAGCAGCAACCTAAGTCTGGAGTTGCTGATGAGTAGCTTCCTTCACCCACCTAGTGAGGAGGGCAGTCGCCAGCAGCAGCAGCAGGACCTGGAGCAGACCCTGAACCAACAGGTGGTGGCCTACTTGGACAGCACTCTGCCACCCCAGTTAGAAGATCCGCTGGACTACTGGGCAGCCAAACTTGATGTGTGGCCGCAACTTGCCAAGTTTGCACTGGAGAAGCTGTCCTGCCCGTCAAGTAGTGTGGCATCAGAACGGGTGTTCAGTGCGGCGGGGGCCATCGTTACCCCAAGGAGAACCCGCTTGTCCACCCGAAATGTGGAGCGACTGACCTTTGTCAAGATGAATCAGGTGTGGATCGGCCAGGATTTCCACACAACAATGCCTTATGCATCAGATTAGATCAGCCATGACACCTCCCCAAAACTTTGAGAAATGAGTCTGGATTCTAACTACCTGCCTCAGCCTCTATTCTGATGCCGCCACCCGCTTGATGCCACACATCTGCTGCCAGTTGCTCCATCTGCCACCAACCATCTTTAACAGGGACTGGTATTGCCACCCACCTCCACACTCTGTCATTGTGCCACTCTCTGACCTCATGCTGCTGCTGATGCCTTCACCACCACACTGTGTCATTGTGCCACTCTGTGGGCTTCTGATGTTGCTGCCACCTCCATAATTTGTCATTGTGCCATTCTGTGGCCTACTCATGCTGCTACCAACTGACCGATGTCTCACTGGAACACCCTGTGGTTTCCTAATGCTGTTTCCACCCTCCACCACTCTATGATGTTGCCACTATGTTTGGTTTTCCCCTTCTTTTCATCTGTCAGAAGAAATGAAAAGGATTAGAATTGTCTGATGATTAGCTAGCCAAAAGCTGGAGTGGATACAGAACACAGAAGACATGCAAATATCCCATTTACTGCTCATCTCTGTTTTGGATCAACTCCTGTTTGTTTTTGGCTTAGCAATACTGATGGATTATTGATCGATTGAAAGAGGACACTGACGGATGAAAGGAAGGGCAAAATGATCAGTGACATTAACGCAAAATTACTGCCGACACCCTCTCCACTCATTCTGGAGGGCCTCTACATGTATCAGCATTTAACAGAACAGGTTCTGTCATATTCCGTGGAATCCTCTGGTGATGCTGTAAAGCTCTGGCCTTGTGCAGTGACCCCTGCTGTGACATTCCCTTAATGTGCTGTGACCTGTGCCGGCTCCAAGAACCTACTATTGTGTTCTTTGGCGCTATTGTAGTATCTTAGTCCTCAGTTCAGTTCTTTCTAGCTGGTGCTGGCATGACTTTGTCAGGCTGCGTTCCCACTTCAGTTATTTGGTCAGTTTTGCCCCTGTAACTGCCCAGATAATTGAAGAGTGAAGCGATTCTAATAGCGCGGCTTTCATGTGCGTGTCATACTAAAATACAGCATTGTATGAAGACCAAACCACGCTCCCTATGCATATTTGAGCATGGCACAACGTTCTACACCATCCTACAGGCTCTCTGCAGCCAGGAAACAGCTGTTTTTTAACGCGATTCGCCGCAATTAAATTTGGGTCGAAACGATATTTGACGGAAAATTCAACGAACTCGGCGAGTTCAATTTTTGAGAAATTCGCCCATCTCTATCGTCTAGTTCGCACTTGCCGTTTCAGCTTTGCCCATAAATTTTCAATAGGATTGAGATCAGAGCTTTGTGACGGCCACTCCAAAACATTGCCTTGGTTATCCTTAAGTCACTTTGTAATGAGTGTGGCAGTATGCTTCGGGTCATTGTCCATTTGGAAGACCCACTTGCGCCAACGCTTTAACTTCCTGGCTGATGTCTTCAGATTGCTTCGGGTTGCTTCAGTATTGCCACGTAATCTTCTTTCCTCATGATGCCATCTATTTCGTAAAGTGCACCAGTCCCTTCTGCAGCAAAACAACCCTACAACATGATCCTGCCACCCATGTGTTTCACAGTTGGGATGGTGTTCTTAGGCTTCCAAGCTTCTCCCTTTTTCCTCCAAATGTAACCATGGTCATTATGGCCAAACAGTTCAATTTAAGTTTTGTCATACCACAGGACATGTCTACAAAAATGGAGGTTTTTGTATCTGTATGCATTTGCAAATATTAAGCTGGCTTTTATATGTTTCTCTTGGAGTAATTGCTTCTTCCTGACTGAGTGGCCTTTAAGCCCATGTTGATACATTTACTCGTTTCACTGTGAATAATGACACAATCTTAACAGCTTCCACCAGCATCTTCACAAGGTCTTTTGCTTTTGTTCTTGGGTTGATATGCATGTCGTGACCAAAGCACGTTCACGTCTCCTTCCTGAGTGTTATGATGGCTGGACATTCCAGTCTTGTTTGTACATGCATTTAATTGTTTGTACAGATGAACGAGGCACCTTCAGGTATCTGGAAATTGCACCCAAGGATGAACCAGACCTGTGCAAGTCCACAATTCTCTTCCTGATATCTTGGCTGATTTCTTTAGACTTTCCCATGATGTTACACACAGAAGCAGTGTGTTTCTGGCGTGCATTAAAAAAAACATCCACAGATGTATCTCTAACTCAGATGTTGCCAATAAAACAAAGACATGACATCATCATATGGGCTTTTCCAAATTGTTTAAAGGCAAAGTCATCCTAGTACATTTAAACTTTTGACTTTGCAGAAAGTAATAAAAATGCCTTAAAAAATCTCTATGTCTCATTATTCTGGAACTTGGCAAATATAAATAATTTTGATAATCCTAATTGATCTAAAACGGGCTAAGGTTTATTAGGATTTTGTGTTAGATAGTGAGAAAAACATGCAGATGTGTATTTTTATACAGTGTTTATAAACTTCAGTTTTCAACTGTATATATATACATACAGTATCTCAAAAAAGTGAGTAAACCCCTTAGTGTTTTGTAAATATTGTATTATATCTTTTCATGATGCCACGACTTACACGCGCCCCCTGCCTGGGACCACGGACATGTCCATGCTTCTGTTACCGCTGTTGCTCACTGTGTGTGGGTCGTGGCAGCTTGTCTACTTGACCCGGCGGCGGTCCCCGCCGGCAAAACATTTTCACCTGTCCAGACTTCTGTCTCTGTTGCTGTGCCAGCAGTGGAGTCTACCAGCAGTTACAGCTCACCAGTCCTTGCTCCTGCTCCCTGGTGCCATGAGCACCCACAAGCATCCCCTAGGGCGTGCATGCAGCTCTGCTTAAATATTTATAGGGACTATGCTAAATTACATGTCCAATGATCCTGCATCTGCCCTGTTAAAAGGAACTTCCTACCCCTGCCTCAATGTCAGTTCCTTGATGTCCTTCATAGAACCTGACCCCTGTCTGATTTGTAGTTGCTGCTAGTCCAGTATACCTGTGTTAACCCTGCGTTACTTGTCCATTACTGTTGTTCCTGCTGCTGCACCAGTCCGCCTATCTATTGCTGTTATCCTGCCAGTACCTGCCAGTTACCTACCTGGGACCTATTACCCGTCTATGGCTTCACCTGCTGTGTCCAGTCACCTCTGCCCTTATCCTGCACATCGGCTGTCACCACAGGTAGATACATCAGGGGTAGCAACCTGGGGTTCCCCACCTCTAAATTCTTCTAGCCTTGCAGCGGGCTCTGCTGAAGACTGAGGATTAGAAATATTACATAATCACAGAAAAATAAATATCTCTCTATTAAACTATTAAATTTAGTAGATATGCATTAAAAAAGTAACATACAAAATACATGCAAATGTATTAACAAACGAAGGCAAGAATGTCCTGTGGCCAAGACAATTGTATAAATTAGCACCCACAGGTCATAATTTTTTTTATTATTGAAGATCCTCAAAGAGGACCAGAAATAATGTCAAGTAAATTCCAAAAATATTAATCTGTAAGGTGCCAGGTATAAATAAAAGAACCTTGCAGAGGAAAAGGCATACTGCAGGAGCCTATGATTTCCCTATTTAAATCCTAATTATGTCCACTAGTGGAGTAACCAGTAGTGTTGAGCGATTATTATCGACAAAGTTGAAATCAAATTTTTTAGATCACGCGATAATTTAGGTTAAAATCTGTGCATAATCTATTAATATCGCGCCATTTTCAGCGCTTCCTGTCATTTTGGCGGCCAGCAAATCAGCTTAGAGAATAGAGCAGGGTGAGCTGTGTGTGCGACGTCATGACTGGGATGTGTATGGTTGCAATTAGCTGGAAAAATCACATGACCTCGTTTTACATAGAACAGCCCTTCCTGTTCTACCTCAGTGTGTGTCAGCGTCTCATAGGAATAGGAAGTGCGCTCAGTCTCTGTGCAAACAGCTCAGCGAAATTATTCTATTTGTTCACAGAGACAGCTATACTTTTAGCTGTGAACCTTAGAACTTAGGTAGATCAGAGATTTGCAGATTTTAGGTAGTTAGGCTGAGAATTTTAAGGGAGCATCTACCGCTGTAAAGTCACTGGGGAAGCAGGGGAGGAGGTGGGGGCATGGGCGAACACAGACAAGCTCTTTAAAGGATTCTGGATATTGTGTCCCCAGACTTAGGGCGACATGTATGAACGGGCTTTTTGCCTGTTTTTAGGAGTAAACTGCGCCTCCCGGCCCGAATCCCCCTGTCGGACGCAGGGATGCAGTGTTAGGTGCAGCGTTCGCCACTTTCAGCTGCGCCCCGCATGAAGGGGCGGGCAATGGGCGCGGTGTGGACGCGGTGTAGGCATTCGGGGGCGGGACGCGGCGCGCTCGTATACTCCGAGGCATGTACGATCGCGAGTCAGCAAAGGAATGCTCCGGCGGAGGCGAAGTGAACCGAGAACGGAACATGCGAGGAAGCATACAGAAGATCGCAAGAGAAATCTCGGCGCTCCGCTCCGTGCAGCATGGAGTATGATTCCAAAAAAATCACCTTTATAAAGGCGTAAAACATTCTCAGAAAAGAGCTCAACCTCAAAAATAAAAAATATTTAAAAAAAAATCACTTTCCAAAAATCGAGAATGGCGCAATATCAAGAATTAGGATATTGGAAATTGCCGGCAAATACAGTAATTCAAATTCTGAAAGCTATTCTCATTGGTCGGCATAAACCAGCCAATCAGAATAGGAGCGACAGGGACCCATTATAACCTATGGAGAAGTTTGAACCAATCAAAATCAAAGGTGGGACAGTTCAAAATACAGTAAAAATACTGAAAAGAGCTGATTGGCTGAGCTAGCGGGGGCTTGGCTATCCCAGCAAATCAGAGCGCGAGCTACATCTCCCATTGTAGTCTATGCAGAGATGGGCGCAATTCAATCTCGGCGCTCAGCGCCGTGCGGCATGGAGTATGAAAAAAAAAAAAAATTTTATTAGTTGTAAAATATTCTCTGAAAAAGAGCTCAAACATTCTATAAATATAAATCAATTCTATCCCGAACAACGCGTTTGTCGCCGAGACCGGCGCTACATCGGGAATTGCAATAGAGAGAATTGCCGGGAAATACAGTAATTCAAATTCTGTAAGCTATTCTGATTGGTCGGCATAAACCAGCCAATCAGAATAGGAGC
Source organism: Phyllomedusa bahiana (assembly GCA_025379985.1). Lineage (NCBI taxonomy): Eukaryota > Metazoa > Chordata > Amphibia > Anura > Hylidae > Phyllomedusa > Phyllomedusa bahiana. The sequence goes on along the minus strand of JAODAL010053243.1, from coordinate 10,172 downwards.
GACAAAGACCCGTTATAAGCTATGGTGGAGAATTGACCAATCAGAATAGGAGCGACAAAGACCTATTATAAGCTATGGAGGAGAATTGACCAATCAGAATAGGAGTGACAAAGACCCATTATATCCTATGGAGAAGTTTTGACCAATCAAAATCAAAGGCGGGACAGTTGAAAATCCAGTAAAAATACAGAAAAGAGCTGATTGGCTGAGTTAGTGGTGGCTTGCCTATCCCAGCCAATCAGAGCGCGAGCTACTTCTCCCATTGTAGTCTATGGAGAGATGGGCGCAATGCAATCTCCGGCTCTCAGGGGCCGTGCGGCATGGAGTATGATAATAAAAAATATTTTTATAAGTGTAAAACATTATCAGATAAAAGCTGAAACCTTCTCTAAAAATAAAGCAGTTAAACGCTAACAACGCATTTGCCCCGCGAGCCCCGGCGCTACAAAAGAAATTGCAATAAAATTTTCCGGGGAAAAATACAGTAATTCAAATTTTTTAAGCTCTTCATTGGTGCCATAAACCACCAATCCAAAAAATGGGAGCGACAGTGGCCATTCTAACCTATGGAGGAGAATTGACCAATCAAATAGGAGCGACCGTGGCCCATTCTAACCTTTGGAAAAATTTTCAAACATATTCAAAGGCGGGGACAGTTTAAAAGACAGTAAAAAGGCAGAAAAGAGTGATTGGTTGAAGCGGGGGGGGTGGGGGTTTCCCGCTTAGCCAATCAAGCGCGAGTACTTTCTCATAATTCTATGGGAAAAGAAATGCAGAGCACTCTGTTTGGTGATTGGCTAAATTAAAAGAGGCGGGTTTTTTGGACCAATGGGAGAGGAGAGAGCCCCAGGGGGTTTTCAAAACAATCGAAATAAAAATGTACATGGCCGAAATCAAATGAAAGACACAAAGTTGTCCCGATTTTGTAATAAAAATTAAATAATGGGGGGGTTTCCTTTGGGGGAGATGTAGCTGGACGTGCTTCGGGTCTTCTCCAGGGACTGACAAACGGCTCAAATAAGCCCTCTCAAGCAGTGCATCCTCGTTCTACTGCAGACCATCTGATAGCCCTTTGCGGGAGCTTTCCTCCGGTACCACCTGTGCCACAATTGCACATTGTATTTCAACATTGAGGTCGATCTTTCACCCTGCCCCTGGTGAAACAACGGGATCCGCCGCCATTTTATGTTCTCTCCAGCAGCTCTACGGCGCCATCAGAGCCGTGCTCCCTACTCCGTGCAGCTCAATCCGGAGGTTACAAATAACACAGGGGCACTCCGCTTCCTAAAACTTACCTGCTGACTGTACCGGCAGAACGCGGGTCTTTTGAAGTACCTGAACGGCTGCAATCGCGCGGGAGCCTGCGCACCGCCGCAAATCAGCTGTTCTGACTCCGGCCTGCCCTCTCCTGCGGCGGAGCTGAAGAATACATCGAAACTTCGGCTGGCGGCAGCGGGACACAAGCGGCACCGATACCACACTGAGCTGATCTTGGCAGTGTCTGGTAGCACATCGCTGCAGCCTCAGACACCTCCAGCAGTAAGTACTGACCCACTGTCCTGCCCAACAGCTCTGAGAGAACCCAGCATTTCTCCTACACCAGCCACATTTTGGACAACTGTCCCTCTATTCCCAGGGATAATTCCCTTAAGCCTAGGACGCTTCCACCACTGATGAGGCGTATACCTGCCCTGGACGCATCCACCTGTGCTGCCCCCTTATCAGTTAATGCCAGTTAACCCCAAGTGGCCCAAGTTAAGAAGTGGTACACCTATCTGTCTTCCCTCCTCTTTAGCTTCTCCCTTGCTGCATAAGAGACTCTTTCTTGAATCCAAATACCTGAATAAACATCCCCCTTTGGACATAGGTCCATCAGAATAAGTGGGGTCCCACGAAAATCTTCGGATTAAAAAAAAAAAAAAAAAAAAAAAAAATAAAAATATATATATATATATATATATATATATATATAATATTATATATAAAATTCATATTTCCTTGTCACTATTAAAATGGGAGGCACTTCCAAGAAAAACACTAGGGCCAAGCCTACCAAGCTTCCGGATTTCTTCGCCTCTACTTCACAAAAAAGGGACAACCCTAAACGTGGTCTACAGTTCCCCTCTGCTCCGCCGTCATTATCTTCCAGAGCTGATTAAGTAGATCTTGAGCAACCAGAAGAGGCTGAGTCCCAACCTCTAACACCAGCTACAATGCAACGCCTCTTTGCCTCTTTTCGATCCAGTCTCCAATCTGACATCAAACAAATGATAACAGACCTTAGACATGACATTCAATCCTTGGCCTCTAGAACGGAGCACATTGAATCCAAGATGTCTGAATTTGCGACTTCACACAATACACTTATAGACGCCAATGCTGCATTGGAAGAAGAGGTCCAACGCCTTTCCAATAAAATCTTGGATCTCGAAGACCGTTCACGGAGGAACAATGTCCGGATAAGAGGCATCCCTGAGTCCATCCCTCCAGATCAACTAAATACCTTTCTAATGGATCTAATGGCCCTAGTCCTCCCTAAATGCAGTTCTCAAGATCTAACCATTGATAGAATCCATAGGATTCCTAATCCCCGCAACCTCCCACCACAGGTGCCCAGAGATACAATTGCCCATATCCACTTTAACCATGCTAAAGAGGAGTTTTTGAGGGCCCTATGCAGAGCAGACTCTCTGCCAGATAGGTTTCAATCCATCTCTTTGTTTCCCGACTTATCTGCTGCTACCATGTTGCGAAGAAGAGAATACCAGCCCTTTACAAAGATTCTCAGAGAAAAAGAAATTTCGTATAAATGGGGCTTCCCGGTAAAGCTGATCATCAACAAAAACGGCTCTCAAGTCATCTACAACAGTCCGGAAGAAGCTTGCTCCACTCTCCGAAATTGGAACCTTCTCACCACTTCTGATTCCAGTCCAATTCACAGGAAACAACCTCGACCGGAAATGGTTACCCCCCTCTGGTCTGAAAGATCCTCTCGCCTTCGCTCTGGCTCCGTAATCTGATGCTCGGACATTAACGGCTTCATCTGCTTGGCTTCAGCTTTACAGGGGTATTCCCCTGGATTAGGCCCTTTAGTTCCTTAATTCATAGTTTAGTTCCCTTTCTTCTCTATCTCTAGGTCAAACTGACCAGATATCTTAACTTATTCAAAGGGAAAAAAGTCTACAGATATTGCATTCAGTTTATCTGTTCTTGTTTGTGTTTCTTAAAATATTGCCAGCGGATTTTACGTACACATTTTTAGTTAGGCACCAGATTACAATGTGGTCATCCTTGTTTTTAATTATCTACACCTGCATCCATATTCCCTTTCTAACCTCACATTGGGTTTAAAAATTCTCACTTATAACGTAAAAGGCTTAAACTCTCCCTTTAAAAGATCTCTAATGTGGAGGGAAGCTAATAAATCTGGTTCTGATATAATTTGCCTTCAAGAGACCCATCTTCTAGCGGCCGATGCCGAAAGGCTAAGTAATAAGCATTTCCCATATATTTTTCAATCCCACGCTACTAAAAAGAAAGCTGGAGTTGCCATACTAATTAAAAACTCTGTCTCTTTCAAGCTTACTCAATCTATTATAGATCCACATGGCCGATTTATTATCCTAATCTGTGAGATTGATTCGAAACCTTACACCCTCGCCACTTTATATGCGCCAAACTCTAAACAAATCCCCTTTATTAGGAATCTAATTCTAAAAGCAACTAATGTCAGGAAAGGAGGTTTAATCATATGTGGTGATTTTAACACTGTAGTTAATAGCAGTGTGGATAGATCTAGTACTCGGAGCAGCCAGGCTTCAGACATACAAAATCTTATACTTGAAGTTTACTTGCATGATGTGTGGAGATACTTGCACACCACTGAAAAGGATTACACCTTCTTTCACACCCCCACTTAATTCATTCCCGAATAGATTTCTTCTTAGTGGACAAAAGTACACTCGAACGGCTAACTTCCTCAAGTATCGGCCAAATAACCTGGTTGGACCATGCTCCAGTTGACATTTCGCTAGAGACATCTATAGCTTCCTCCCTTCCCCGACTCTTGCGGTTAAACAACTTCCTCCTTAAATCACCCGAAAACGTTGCTTTTCTTAGAACCCGTCTCTTAGATTACCTCTCCTTCAATACCCACTCAGTGCCATCCCCAACTACCCTATGGTGTGCCCACAAGGCCTTCGTAAGGGGTGTCTTCATCCAGTTAGCCAGCAGACATAACTCTCAATTTAAACACAGGTTAAATGAACTTCTGACTGAAATTCAAGTAGCTAATAATAACCTAAAATCCAATCCTTCTTTAAACAACAAGAAACACCTGGCAAAACTGCAAAACGACTTACACATTATATACCTCCAAAAATATGAGAGAAATCTCTCTAAACTAAAATGGAAATTTTATATACTAGGGGATAGACCCTCCAAAATCCTAGCCACTCGTATAAAAAATTCAACCTGCTAGAACTAAAATAACTCATTTAAACTCTGAGTCTGGTTCCATTATTATGAATCCTTCTGATATATCTGAGCAATTCGCTAAATTCTATTCTAAACTGTATAATTTGTCTTCTACAGACAACTTCCCCATACCCTCTGATGAAGAAATTAATCTTTTCCTCACCTCCGTTAACCTTCCTAAATTAGATTCTTCTCAACTTTCTACTTTAAATGCACCCATTAATTTATCTGAAGTTCAGCGAGCCATCAGTTCTACCAAACTTAACAAACCGCCAGGCCCCGATGGAATGTCTAACGAATATTATCGCCTTTACTCCGAAACCCTCTCTCCTTACATGACGGACATGTTCAACGACATTGCAAATACTGCACAACCTCCCAAAGAACTCCTACAGGCCATTATTTCTACCATCCCTAAGCCAGGCAAAGCTGCAGACATTGTTGCCAACTATAGGCCTATTTCACTCTTCAATAACGACATCAAACTTTATGTGAAAATTATAGCCTCCCGTCTCAATATTGTCCTCCCTTCCTTGATTTGCACTGATCAAACAGGTTTTGTAAAAGGTAGACAAGCTAGAGACGCAACTCGCCGTCTTTTAGACCTTATTCAGATTGCTGGCTCATATGACTCTGACATTGCCTTTCTCTCGCTAGATGCCGAAAAGGCATTTGACAGAGTCAACTGACGTTACATTTTACTCACCCTACAGAAATTTGGACTCTCCGACTTCATACTCTCCGCCATTATGGCCCTATATTCTTCTCCCTCTGCCTCTGTACTCACTTCAGGCTTTCTTTCCTCACCATTTAACCTTACCAATGGTACTCGCCAAGGATGTCCACTGTCCCCGCCATCTTTGTTCTATGTATTGAACCACTAGCAGAAAATATTAGAAATAATCCTCTCATCTCAGGCATTTCAGTCCACCATGCCCAACAAAAAATCAGTCTCTACGCAGATGATGTCATGTTGATTGTATCCAATCCACTAGCTTCTATCCCGGCCATACTTGACACCCTACAGTGGTACTCTAAAATTTCCTTTTATAAACTCAACAAATCTAAATCCTCCCTATTCCCGGTTAATATGCCTCAGACCCGAACTCGGGCTTTAGAGAAATTTGGCTTTAATATATCGAGCACCTCTGTAGATTACTTAGGTATCAAAGTCACTGCCTCACCACACCGCACCATCTCAACCAATTATCAAGACCTATACCTTGAGCTAGACTCCGAAATCAAACGCCTATCTAAACTTCGCCTATCGTGGATAGCTAGAATTAATATTTTGAAAATGTCCCTTCTTCCCAAATTTATCTACATGTGTAGAGCAGTTCCCTACCTGATCCCTTCAACTACCATTAATAAACTACAACGCCTATTTTCCCACTTTGTCTGACTTGGTAAAAAAGCAAGGGTGAGTAAGGACCTGATGTTCCATAGTTACAGAAGGGGAGGACTGGCTGTTCCTAATCTCCAAACCTACAATATTGCAATCCTTCTAGATCAGTCCTTAGCACTCTGGCATGATTCGTGCTCAGTCTCTTGGGCTCAGCTCGAGGGCCATTCCTACACACCACGCCCTGTTAGTGCTCATCTTAGAGCACTTCTTCTTGGTGCACCAGCCCCTCAGACTTTGCTAACCTCTCTCACTGATCTATTTACACTATGGACTACATATGTACTTCCCAACTCTTGGGTATGTCTTTATAAAGAACACATCTCGTTATCAACCCTAAGTTGCTGGAGCGTCTACCTGTCCTTCTCCACGTGGCACCATTACAATATTCATTCTATCGACCAACTGTACCAGAATAACGCTTTAAAATCCTTCGCAGACATCAATCATACTTATCAGCTCCCCCAAACCCTCTTTTTCCAATACCTCCAGATCAGACACATCCTTCAATCCATCAGCTGGCCAGCTAGCAACCTCAACATCTCAGATTTCCATAGCTTTCTCAATAAGAAGAAAGGATTTGAAAAGGGCTTGTCACTGGTTTACCACTTACTCCTTAACAGATATGCAAATGCCAAATTCCACACTATGATCAAATGGGAAAAGGAACTATCCAAGGAATTCACTTTAACACAATGGCATGCGGCACATTCAGCCTCTTTAAAGCTTTCAAAATGCCTAAATCACACCGAAATAATGCATAAGATACACTTAAGATGGTATCTTTCCCCCTCTCGTCTAGCACACATGTCACAGGGTTCATCAAACCTTTGTTGGAAGCAATGCGGACAACAGGGAACATTGTTACATGTCTGGTGGGGATGCCCATATATTAAGCGTTTCTGGTCATCAGTTTTCCGCTTACTTTCAAAGGTAACTGGGTTCCACTGTAGGCCAAGACCTGAACTTGCAGTTTAAGATATAGGCCTGCAGGAAATCCCTCCTCTGTTAAGAACTCTGTTCTTTCATGTTTTGATTTCAGCTAGAACCGCATTGGCATGTGCTTGGAAGAGTTCCAGAATTCCTCTGTTATCTAAAGTAATCAACAGAGTTAACTTCAACTGCTCTTGTGAATTATTAGTTGTTGATCCCCCCCATGTTTGTATTAAGAGGAAAACACTTTGGGAGCGCTGGATGTCTTCCAACCACTATGTCAACTTTCCTACCTAACTCGCCATCATTGTTAACGCTATAAATTTGAACATAATTGTAACTCAATGTACACACATTTTTCCCTGTAGAAAGCTTATATTGATCATTTACCGTTGATTTTGTACGCTACTTAAATATTACTGTTGTTTTCTTCTTGCCTGTTGCAAGAAGATAAATGCTTGTTATTACATTCTACCTGTTCTGCTCACAACTTGCTTCCCAATAAAGCGATTGTTTAAAGAATAATAATATGGGGGTAACGAAAAAAAAAAATATTAAACCAATAAAATCAGGTTTATTTCTTTATTTTCGTTACACCCATACTATTGATCCTTGGCTAACGAAAGTAAAGAAATAAACCTGATTTTATTGAATTAATATTTTTTGATATTTACCCCCATATTATTATTAATTTTATATACACATCGGGACAACTTTGGCAGTATTATAATTTGATTTCGGCCATGTACAGTTTTATTTCAGATTGCATTAGAAAACCCATAGGAGCGTCGCTCGCTCTCCCATTGGTCCAAATAACCGCGCCTCTTTTAACTTAGCCAACCACAAACAGAGCTCCCTCTGCATTTCTTGTCCCATAGAACTCTATGAGAAAGTACCTCGCGCTCTGATTGGCTAAGCTGGACAAGCCCCCGCCGCTTCAACCAATCAGCTCTTTTCTGCCTTTTTACTGTCTTTTGAACTGTCCCGCCTTTGAATATGATTGGTCAATTTTTCTCCATAGGTTAGAATGGGCCACTGTCGCTCCTATTCTGGTTGGTCAATTCTCCTCCATAAGATATAATGTGTCTTTGTCGCCCCTGTTCTGATTGGCTGGTTTATGGCGACCAATCAGAATAGCTTAAACAATTTGAATTACTGTATTTCCCGGCAATTCTTTCTATTGCAATTCCTTATGTAGCGCCGGTCTCGGCGACAAATGCGTTGTTAGGGATTTAACTGATTTATTTTTAGAGAAGGTTTCAGCTCTTTATCTGATGATTTACACTTAATAAAAATGTTTTTTTTATTCATACTCCATGCCGCACGGCGCTGAGCACCGAGATTGCATTGTGCCGATCTCTCCATAGACTACAATGGGAGAAGTAGCTCGCACTCTGATTGGCTGGGATAGGCAAGCCACCGCTAGCTCAGCCAATCAGCTCTTTTCTGTATTTTTACTGTCTTTTGAACTGTCCCACCTTTGATTTTGATTGGTCAAAACTTCTCCATAGCTTATAATGGGTCTTTGTCGCTCCTATTCTGATTGGTCAATACTTCTCCATAGGGTATAATGGGTCTTTGTCGCTCCTATTCTGATTGGCTGGTTTATGGCGACCAATCAGAATAGCTTAAACAATTTGAATTACTGTATTTCCCGGCACTTCTCTCTATTGCAATTCCTTATGTAGCGCCGGTCTCGGAGACAAACGCGCTGTTCGGGATTGAATTGATTTATGTTTATAGAATGTTTGAGCTCTTTTTCAGAGAATATTTTACATTTAATAAAAATGTTTTTTTTTATTCATACTCCATGCCGCACGGCGCTGAGAGCCAAGATTGCATTGCGCCCATCTCTCCAAGTAACTCCCATTGGCTGCGATAGCCAAGCCACCGCTAGCTCAACCAATCAGCTCTTTTCAGCATTTTTACTGTATTTTGTACTGTCACGCCTTTGATTTTGATTGGTTCTTAACTTCTCCATAGGTATAATGGGTCCCTGTCGCTCCTATTCTGATTGGCCGAGATAGCCAAGCCCTCGCTAGCTCAGCCAATCAGCTCTTTTCCCTGCATTTTTACTGTATTTTGAACTGTCCTGCTTTGATTCTGATTGGTCAATAGGTCCATTGGTCCATGGTTTTAATGGTTCACTGTCGCTCCTATTTGATTGGCCGGGTTTCTGCCGACCCATGAGAATAGCTTTCAGAATTTGAATTACTGTATTTCCCGGAAAATTTCCAAGTTCCTAATTCCTGATATTGCGCCGTTCGAGATTTTTGGAAAGTGATTTTTTTACTGTATTTTTTATTTTTGGGGGTTTGAGCTCTTTTTGAGAATGTTTTCCGCCTTTATAAAGGCGATTTTTTTAATCATACTCCGCACGGACATCTTTAATGATTTCTCGCTGTTCTCCAGCCTGTCTCGCAGTCCCGCATAGCGCCCATGTCCCTGCACTGCACCCATGTCCCCGCACTGTGCCCCAAACACTGGCGAGGCGCAGGGAACTTTTCCCCGCATGTATGAGCGCACCTCCTCGGACGGCGAATCATAGGCGCAGCGCCGCACTGCACCCATGTCCCCGCACTGCGCCCCCCACACTGGCGAGGCACGGCAGACTTTTGCCCGCATGTATGAGTGCACTACCTCGGGCGGCGAATCATAGGCGCAGCGCCGCACTGCACCTAAGTCCTGCACTGCGCCTCAAACACTGGCGAGGCGCGGCGGACTTTACATAGGATGTATGAGCGCACCCCAGTGCCGACATAAATCAGGCGCAGATTTCGCCGGAAAACCAACGGAAAGGTGCACTCCGACGTGGCGAGATTCATACATGTCGCCCTTAGTATAGACATTTCATTGCAATAGCTTTATTATTAACAGTTTTCTGTTAAAATATTACTTGGATGTTGGGCAGCCTGAACTTATATAAGGATACAGATCTTTTTCTAGTAATGCAGGTCTATTTGTTGGTGCAAAACTCACTTTTATTATCAGTATACATTTCAGATAGGTGTTTTTTTCACTTTTGGTCAGTCAAGCTTTGTTGATAGAGGTACCTTGCACTTAAATTTGAATCCCGCAATTTTGTAGTCACCACAGGTGTATTGATAGGTGCAAAAATATCCTCTTATTATCCGTATACATTTCAGATACATGTTTTTTTCACTTTGGCGCAGGCCAGCTTTGTTCATAGAGCCACCTTGCAGTTAAATTTGAATCCCGCAATTTTGTAGTCACCACAGGTGTATTGATTGGTGCCAAAAATACCGTTTATTATCCGTATACATTTTCAGATACGTGTTTTTTTCACTTTTGGTCATTCAAGCTTTGTTGATAGGGTACCTTGCACTTAAATTTGAATCCA
>JAODAL010053242.1:0-25430 GCA_025379985.1 Phyllomedusa bahiana | reverse complement strand
ACTTATTTTATAATTGCTGCTATTTTCCCACAAAATGAATTCGGGCTCAGTGAAATGCTTTAGGAGGAAAAGCTTGGGATTTCATAATTATACATATAACACAATATTGATTCAAACCTCTCTACCTTCACAGTTTACTCAGTGACTCATGAGTCCTAGCTAACAACATTAACATGAAAGAAATTACAGAGCTGGGGAAGGGGATTACACACTAATGTTGGCACATACAGTTGAAACCAAAAGTTTACAAACAGTATATAAAAAGACACATATGCATGTTTTTCTCACTATCTCACATTAGAATATCAGTATCAGAATAAACCTTACCTGTTTTAGGTCAGTTAAGATTACCAAAATTATTTATATTTGCAAAATGCCAGAACAACACGAGAGAGAGAATTTTTAAGGCTTTTTTATTACTTTCTGCAAAGTCAAAAGTTTACTAGGATTACTATGCCTTTAAACAATTTGACAATTTGGGAGAGCCCATATGATGATGTCATAGCTTTGTAAACGTCCGATTTCTTAGCAACATTTAAGTTACAGACACATCTGTGGATGTATTTAATTGTGTGTATAGTTACACACAGATATAGACTGCTTCTGTGTGTAACATCATGGGAAAGTTTTAAGAAATCAGCCAAGATATAGGGAAGAAAATTTTGGACTTGCACTAGTCTGGATCATCTGTGGGTGCAATTTCCAGATATCTGAAGGTGCCTCATTCATCTGTACAAACAATTATAAGCAACTACAAACAAGATGGAAATGTCCATCCATTATACTGCTAAGGAAGAAGATGGGTTCTGTGTCTCAGAGATGAACGTTCTTTGGTCTGACATGTGCAGATCAACCCAAGAACAAAAGCAAAAGACCTTGTGAAGATGCTGGTGGAAGCTGGTAGCATTGCGTCATTATCCACAGTGAAACGAGTACTGTATCAACATGGGCTGAAAGGCCACTCTGCCAGGAAGAAGCCATTACTCCAAAAGAAACATTTAAAAGCCAGATTCATGTTTGAAAATGCACACAGGAACAAGGACCTATATTTTTGGAGACCTCTCCTGTGGCCTGACAAACTAAAATTGAACCGTTTTGCACTTCACACAATAGATGGCATCATGAGGAAAGAAGATTATGTGGCAAAACTGAAGCAACATCTCAAGATATCAGCCAGGAAGTTAAAGCTTGGGCAGAAATGGGTCTTCCAAATGGACAATGACCCAACACATACTGCCATACTGGTTACAAAGTGGCTTAAGGATAACCAAGTTAATGTTTTAGAGTGGCCATCATAAAACCCTGATCTCAATCCTATTGAAAATTTATGGGCAAAGCTGAAAAGGCAGGTGCGAGCAAGGCAACTTACAAACATGACTCAGTTAGACCAGTTCTGTCAGGAGGAATGGGCCAAAATTCCTACTACCTATTGTGAGAAGCTTATGGAAGGATATCCAAAACATTTGACCCAAGTCAAACAGTTTAAGGGCAATGCTACCAAATACTAATGAAATGTATGTAAACCTTTGACTTTACAGAAAGTAATAAAAATGCCTTAAAAATTCTCTCTCACATTATTCTTGTAGTTGGCAAATATAAATAATTTTGGTAATACTAATTGACCTAAAACGGGCAAGGTTTATTCTGATTTCATGTCAGATATGGGAAAAAACATGCATATGTGTCTTTTTATATAGTGTATGTAAACTTCTGGTGTCAACCGTAGACCCTAGCAGTGTTAACTGTAGAGGGAAGTCCTAGATTGCAATGCAGTCTGGGACTTGTAGGAAAGAGCTGCTGGAGAACTACTGACACTCCCACAAGCAGGAAGTTTCATTGCAAAAAGTGGAACTTATGAAAGAAAAGAAACACAAAAGGTAGTGGAATATCTTTACTTTTCCATATAAATGTTGTTTGCAGTGTTCTACAAAATTTTTAAACTCCTGATTAACAACTTTAAAAAAAAAAGTTTTAAGAATATTAATAGTCCACAGCACCCTTTTTTCAAATAAATTTAAATATGACTGATATCCAAAAAAGTAATTTCTATTAGAATATAACATTATTTATACCATATGGTGAACACCGTAGGAATGAAAAAAAAAGTATCCCAAAATGATACTAATAAAAACTACACCCCAACCAGCAAAAAAACTAGCCCTCTCTCAGGTCCATAAAAGATAAAGTTATTGGTTGCAGAAAATGGAGCTGTAACGTAAATGTAAAAAGTAAATTATGTTTTAGCATTTAAAAAAAAATAGACTGTTAAAAAAAAAAAAAAAAAAAATGGCATCACTGGAATAGTACTGACCAGAAGAACATAGAGCATGTTTTATACGAATTGTTTTTTGTTTCCCAGTACAGTATGGTAAATAAATAGTGAAAGAAGAAATTACATCTTGTTCCGCAAAAACAAACCTTCATATGTCTAAAAATAAAGTTATAGCTCTTAGAAGGTGGGAAGGGAAAAAACAAACATGACATAAACAAAAATCTCTGCAGTCAGAAGGGGATTAAAAATGAATAGCTCGAGAAAGAAAACACTTCAACAAACATAATAAATATATTTTTATTTAAACTGTACAAAATCGTTGTAAGCCTGTTTAAACTTTAGATTTTATAATCAGAACAAACAAAATTAAATTGGGGGAGATTTATCAAAACTAGTGCACATGTAGGGCACAGTGGATGCCCAGGGAGACCAATCAGTTACCCATTTTCACTTTCTATAAAGCTTCTGAAAAATAAAACCTAAAAATCTATTGGCAACTCCTCCAACTGTCCAGAACATTAGTAATAAGAAATCTCCCAAATCTTTTTGGCACTTAAAGGTATTGTTTGGTGCCTATAAAAAACAGACAAGAAGCACCTGGTGCCTCATTAAAAAAAAAAAAAAAAACAACAACAACAAAAAAAGCCTATACTACTCTTCCTCTGCTTCAGCACTAGGTTCATTCTGTCTTCTGTTTACCTTCCTCTTCATCTGAATAGGGACGCTAATTAGTGGCTTCCGCAGTCAGGTGTCTCTGCTTACATCACCATTGAGAACTGTTCACTTCGGACTGGTGATGAAAGGAAGCAGCATGTACCTGTTCAGAAGAACATAAACCAGCACTGCAAGATGAGTAGAAGTTTTTTTTTTTTTTTATTCTTTTCATAGAGCACCAGAAGGTTAATATTATTAATTATTTATAGGAACCGGACAACCACTTTAAACGATAGGTAAAATGCACACTATTCTAAGTGATGTACAATACAAACTAGAGCTCAAACATTAGCCATTCCAATATACAAATGTACAAAGGTTTTTATAAGTTTCCACATGTGAAGAGGATGGTTTTACAGTAAATACTTACTATAAAAATAATTTCTTTGTTAGTTACAAAATTCTGTGATTTACTTTACCCAGCCATAGTTAAAGGTATTCCTACAAGAAGTATTGTAATGCCCCTGTTCCCAGAAAAGAACTGGGCAGATTTTTTCAATATGTTGATACTTGGTGTAAATTTAAAACAGAAGTCTACAGTGACCACAATTTTCATTTTTTTGGGGTGCATTTTTGGGAAATGTCTGTTGAAGCACACCTCCTGTTCGCCCGGGCTTATTTTATGCTACTTTACAAAATTTCCCTTTTATTTTTATGTCTACAAGTGGTTTAAAACACAAAATACATGTGGTGTAAACCTCGTTCACCAGCATTTTTGGTGCAAATTGTGCCAGAATTCTGCGCAAATTTCATAATAAAGTGCCCCCGCTTTTTTGGGGGGAAAGGAAAAGCAGGACTCTCACCGTCTCTCCTAGACAATCCTGCTTTTAATTTAAGAATCCTGCTCCAAATCATATAAAGCTACGTTACAGAGTTCTCATTTATCGCTGTGCTTAACAAGGATATATCTATCAATCCTTTTGAAAAGTCTTCGGGGGCCAAGGAAAATTTGGATACATCTTTTGCAGGTGGTCTATCTTAAGCTAGATCACAGCTACAATCTTGACTTTTCAAAATAATAGTGTTAGCAGCTCCAGCCACGATCAAGGCTGTAATAAAGATGGTAATGGAAGGTATATATACTTGCAGCCCTCACTTCACCCAGCATGGAAGGGTGAGGAAGGTTTGTTTTAAAGAGAAACTGTCACATAGCTTATGTTGCCCTCACTGACAGTACCACAAGCTAGTTACAGACATGCTCTTACCAGCCCTGTTCCCCTTATTCTTTAAGATACAGTAGTTTCAGAGCCTTTAATTCTCAAATGAGTCAGATTTCTACATATTCACCATAATAGGTACAATCCCTATAATTTGAAAAAAATGCTCTTGCTGGTAGACTGTTTATTCTATGGTATATGCACTAGAGTAGTTTGTATCTTGCAGTAAGCAAAAACATACCGGAGTTTCAGTGATCATAGAAGAGATGAATGATTTAAATGAATAATATTTTTAAAAAAACGCTTGTTTGTGATGCTCCTATCATTTAGAGATCCATTCATTTTAATCAGCTTTCCTGGTTAGGCTATGTTCACACGGTGTAATTGCGGGGTGTAATTACGGGGGTTTTGGAGCTCCCGCCGGCCCCATGGACATTCATTACTAGCGGTGCGTATTCGCCGCTAATATTGCATGTCACTTATTCCCCCCGCTCTTTTTTGGGGCGGAGGGGGAGAGGGGGCGTAAACCCATAGTTTTTTTTTTAGAAATGTGGGTTGCCGTAATGACTGGGAAAGATCTGGGGCCCCCATTTAGCGCAGTACGGCGCGAAATACGGGGCGGTCATTCCGAGTTAACCGTGTGAAAAATAGCCTTGGCTTAAATTTTTAAATAAAAAAAATTGTTCCAACCTGGGGTGGGTTCACACAAGGCTAATGCAGTTGAAAAAAAGCAGTGGATATAACATGCCCAAAAAATAAACAATGTATTTTTTTTGGTTTGGTGCTTATCCTTTAAGAAAAAATGGCAAAATTTTTTGACTAAAAGCAGAGAGATTTTTTTTTAGGACTTTTTGTGAATAAAATAAATAAAATAATTATTATATATTTTATTAATATATATATATATATTATATATATATTAGTATTATATATACATACAACAAAAATATATATATTTAATATATATAACATATATATATATTAAAATATATATATATATATATATATATATATATATATATATTAAATTTCCCCAAAACCCATTATACATATGACAGATGCATTATGAGTCTTTCTGTAAAGAATCCTGAGAAATCCCTTTTAACATATAGTGGGTACATCATGTTTCGGCTGCTTTTTGTCTCTACAAGATATAAATGTGCAGCGGGCTTTGCTATTCTGGATGTCAAAGAACAACCGTAACCTAACAGAAAAGAAATGTGAACTTGAACAAATGTGCATTTCAAAACCTAATGTGCAAAGGCTGGTGCTTTTTTATATATATAAAAAAATTCATTACATGACAATCATCAGTTTTAGGCCATAATTTTTCAGTTTCAGCCCACAAATGCATCTTTGTCAACTTGTTTCTCCCTGATGAGCACTTGGATTCTGAATTCTCTGTTGTTTGCGATGAAGAAAGCGTGCTCTCGCATCAAAAATTGACTTGTCATCATTTCGTTTCTGCATTTTCTTCAGAGAGGCTTCTAGTCCATCTACCAAGTAAAAAATAAAACAGTATGTAATTGTGTCAACGATATTCGGTCATGGACAAATTTCCAAGTACTTCTGCCCCTCCCTTCTTCTATCTTCTCCACCCCAAAGCATAACAGCATTGTAGGTGACATTTAATTTTTCCCTTTTCCCTCTATCAATATTTTATCGGAGAGGGTTCATATTCTGGACCCCTGTCAATTAACAGAATGGAAGCAGGAACTCAGCAGGTCCCTCACAGGTCTTACAATCCCTTCTACAGAGCAGCTGGCAAGGAGAAAATGTGTCCCTTCTATGGGAAGAAGTTTAAAAACCCATGCTGTAGTAAAAAAAAACCCAAAATTACTGAAAACAAGTGATGAAACACATATCAGTTAATGTCCACACATTGTTAATATAGCTACTATATATATTTTGCACCAATTAGCCAAAACCAATTATCTTGTTAAAATGGTACCTGTTTGGTGGTAGGTTTTACCAGGGGAGAGTACACAACCATTTTAAAGGAATTTCCCATTTTTTTTTTTACTTATGAAATCAAGACCCTGATCCATATTCTTTTTTCCCTTTTTGGGAAGACATTCTTGCTTGCACTGCTTTAAAGCAGTCAGAGAGATACTTTTCAGCAGTTTCATGACATAGGAGCCTTAAAGGGGGTTGTCTCGCTACAAAAAATTTGGGTTTCAAATTGTGGGAACACAAAATAAAATTTCCAAATATATTGTTTTGTTCCTCTTTTTCCCCAAAGGGATACAAGTGAATTTATGACCCCCCTGGTTTTCATTCCCTCAGAAACTGACCTGTAAACAATTTCCCCCTGCTGTTTGTTTATGAGATAGAGTGAGGACATCACACACAGGTCTCCACAGTTGTCCTTGCTGCGAGCAGAAAAAGCTTATTTTTGAAAATAAACCACTGTAATTAGGGCTTTTGTTTGGGATCAGATAAGAAGCATGTTTGTATTTTTAAAGTAACTATCTAATTAGCAACTGAAAGCACCCAAGGGCACAGGCTGTACAAGCATGGAGCTTGCAAATTAGTCATTTGAACCCGGAAGTGGCAGAGTATTTCCCCTTCATGCATTTTTTAAAAATCTTAGGGGAAACTCCTTTAAGTTGTTCTGTCCCTAGATTGTATAGGAGAGTTTTTTAGTCTGTGTGTGGACCACAAAGAAATCACTTGCAGGGAGGAGGGGGTGAGAGCTGTAAATATTTTTTGTAACTGGTGGTTTCTGTGTTATTTATACAAATTGGTTTTCCCTTCCAGTGTTTTCAGTGTGTTTGACCCGCTTTTACTGATAAAAACCCAGACACAGAAAAACCGGGAAGTGTCATAATATTATTGGCTTAGGGGCCCAAAATGAAAACTGCAGACTTAAGAATCAATAAAAAATACTGAAAGTGATATGGAAAATAAAAAAATAAAAAAATTCCTAAAAAAATGTGTTTAACATAAAAATGTGAGTTAAACAATAAGTCATTTTCTGATGACACATTCCCTTTAAAGTTGATGTGTTTGAAGCAGATAAAAGGCCTCAATGGTACAGATTTAATTGACTCTAACAAGAGCCAAATTACGATAACTAGATGGCTCGGTCAAAACAACCCCAAAACAGCAGGTTTTCTAGAATGTTTCAGTGAAAAGTACCTACAAAAAGCAGTCTAAAGAAGTGAAAATGGGCAACCAGCAACAAGGTCCAGGGTACTGCTGGCACAAAGATGCACGTGGGGAGTTAAAAGGGTTGTCTCGCTCCAAAGATAAGCTTTCAACATTTTTGGGATCACAAAAGGAAGGTTTTCAAATAATTGCTTGTTTATTTTTTTTTGTTAAAAAGCTACAAGTGATTTTATCACCTTCTGTGCTCCCCGGTTCCCAAGTGACTGCCCTGTGTACTTCTCCCCCCCTGCTTTTGTTCTATTGATAGCAGGGGGGTTTGTCATCACACCAGAGAGTGAGAGCTTGTTTGTTACTGATCTTTCAGACAAAAGACAGTTTTTTTCTACTGTTTACATTTGCTCAGAAAACTTCTCGGGGCCCTCAGAGAAGGTAATTGTTAATCTAGACAAAAAAAAACATAATAACAAGAAGTCTGAATACCAAAAGGTCAAATCAATTACAGCACGGGCCGTAATCGTATTTTGTTTTAATAAGTTAGAAAAAAAAATAAATAAATAAGATTCCCTCTAATCTAAGAACTCTCTCTGCAAATTTTGGGGTTGGGGGCAAAGGGTGCCCACAGGGGCAACGTCTCTAAAAATTTCCGGGGGTATAATGGAATTGCTCAGGCACATTTGAACCTTTACTTCTTTAGAGAAATTTGAAAAATATTGCTGAAATCTGGTAATTTGTTTTGCTTGGGTGGAATCTTTTCCCCGGCAGCACTTTCCCTGCCCAGTCACAATTACACTCCTCTGGGATAGGCTAAAGTATGGGAGAGTAGCACGGCAAGACCCAGTACCCTTTGCTCTTGGCACTGCATTGAACTGACTTTACCAATTTATTGTATATATTTGGAGTCAGTCCATTTTATAACAACTCTTCTACAGCCCTGTAGACAATCCCTTTAATATTAATAGCAACAGTTATAATAAATTTTTCCACATCCATTGACCGACTAAATAATGTGATATTTCTCCCCTTTCAACCGGTGACATGTTCAGTTGAAAAGTGTAGAAATCCAGATAAATTTTTAAACAAAATATACAAATAAAGTGTAAAACATCAATACTGATTATTTACATTGAAAAGGGCCTCTGTAAAGTATAATTACAGTTCCCAGCACAAATGAGTACAACCCCTTTGAAAATTAAGATTTTAATATCTCACTGAACACAAAAACAATTGACAAAATTTGAATGGGTTTCAAGAACATTTTTTAACCCCAAAACATAAGGTTAAATAATAAAAAATTTTTATTAAATCTTCATTTTATCAAATTAATTGATGCAAAAATGAAAAACCCCCCAGTCAAAAAACCTACAACTGTATTTTTGTATGACCCCCTTATTTTTAAGGATTCCCCAAGTTTTTTAGGCATGGAAAAGGAAACAAGTTAGCAACATTTTGAAAACATTTCTTTTTCCATTCTTCCATTCAAGAATTACCTCTTTTAGAGTCTGGATGCTGGATGGAAAGTGATGCTCAATTTGTCTCCTCAGAATTCCCCCCTAGGGTTAAATTTGGGTTTATATCGGAGAATCTTTGGTCACTGAAAACCCTTTCACCCTTTTCTTCGAAACCTTGCGTTATTTTGGACCCATTTAAGGGGAAAAGTGCTCGACAACCAATGCCACTGAGTGATGGAAGCATCTTCTCTTGCAGTATAGCGCAGTACATGTTTGAATTCATGATACCATCAATGAAATGTAGTTCCCCAACGACCAACCGCACTCATGTAGTCCCACATAAGGACACTGCAACCATCAAGTTTCACTGTAGGCAACATACATTTTTCTTTGTACTCCTCACTGTAGTGACACCATACAGTTTTGAAGCCATCAATTCCAAAAACATTTATCTTGGGATTACTGGGACTCTGGAGTGATGAGATCAAGATAGATGTATTTGAAACTGATAGAGAAAAAGTGTTTGTTAGCCAGCTCACCAAGTCCATAAGGTGTCCTGTCCCTGCACGTAGGGCGTCCCGGGGAGGAAAAACCTGCAGAGAAGGGGGTAGTACGACCGCAACAGGCCAGATAAGAGATCTTTAATAAAAGCTCTTTATTAGAAATCCATTAAAACAGGTAGCATCCAGAAAACCAGGGGCTAACGCGTTCGGGGGATGGGCTCCCTTCTTTAGCCTGACAATAGGCTAAGCATAGAAATTAAATACAAGATGTGATTAAAAAGGATTAAAATCACCTGATAACCGCGGGTGTTATTTGCCGGGATTACACCATACTTCCGGACGCGGACTTCGAGATCGGAAGTGACGGCGTGACATGCGCAGAAAAGATCAATGAAGACAGAACTGCCAAAAACTTGCGCATGTGCATAGGACCAAATGAAAGACATAGGGCGACAGTACGAAACTTCCCCGTCGGAGCGCATGTTTCCGCCAGTTTTCCGGGGAAATTTGCCCCTGATTTAGTCGGGGCCGAGGTTTCGCTCTACAACATATAAAGTCTGCCCACCTCGCCAGTAGTGAGGGGGCAGTGCGGGGGGACTTAGGAGCGTGCGGGGCTGCGCCTAAGATTCGTGCCCCCGGCAGTGCGTCATCATCCCGGGAAAGTCCGCCTCGCCTCGCCAGTGTGTGGGGCGCAGTGCGGGGCTTAGGGGCCCGTGCGGGGCTGCGCCTAATTTCGCCCCCGAGGAGGTGCGCTTACAGGGGAAAAATTCACAGCGCCTGCCCGTGGGTGGGGCGCGGGGGGGACCTTAGGCCAGTGCGGGGGCTGGCCCCGAAAAAAAGTATTATTCAAGACAGGCTGGAAAAAAAGCGGAAATCATTAAAGATTCCGTGCAGCATGGGGTATGAATAAAAAAAAAATCGCCTTTATTTAAGGGCGAATAATTCTCTGAAAAAAGGTCAAACCTACTAAAAAAAAACTAAATGAAATCATTTCAAAAAAATCAAGAACGGCGCTACATCGGGAATTTGGATATTGAAAAGCCCGGGGAAATACAGTAATTCAAATTCGTAAGCTCTTTCATTGGTCGGCAGAAACCACCCAATCAAAATTGGGGACATTTAAACCCTTTAAAAACCTATGGAAAAGTAGGGGCCCAATAAAAAAATTAAAAGGCAGGACGTTAAAAATTTACATTTAAAAAATGCAAAAAAGAGTTGATTGGGTTTTGAGTTTAAGCGGGGGGCTTGGCAATCCGGGCCCCAATCAGAATAGGAGCGACGGGGGCCCCTTTAAAACCCTATGGAGAAAATATTTGACAAATCAAATTAAAAGGCGGGAAGTTAAAAAATCAGTAAAATTTGCAAAAAAAGAGTTGATTGGCTGAGTTTGGGGCGGGGGCTTGGTTTTTCCCCGGGCCCAAATTGGAGCGCGAGCTTTTTTTCCCCATTATGGGTCTATGGACAGATGGGGGCAATAAAAATCTTCAGCTCCCCGGCGCCGGGGGCGGCAGGGAAAGTATGTTTTAAAAAAAAATTTTTTTTTTGGTGAAAAAATATTATCTGGAAAAAGCTGAAACCATCTAAAAAACATAAATCAATCAAACACTAACAATGCGTTTGTCCCCATCCCCGGGCGCTACTTTAAGGGAAATTTTGGCATATAGGGGAATTGCCGGGAAATACAGAAATTTAAAAATTCAGTTTGCTCTTCTCTTTGGGCCCGGAAAAAACAGCCAATCGAATAGGAGCGAAAGAGCCCCATTAAAACCCTAGGGAAAAGTATGGACCAATCAAAATTTAAAAAGGGGGACTTTAAAAAAATACAGTAAAAATGGGGAAAAAGAGTTTGATTGGTTAAAGCTAGCGGGGGGCTTGGCTACCCCGGGCCCAATTTCAGGGGGGGAGCTATTTTGTACCTTTTGTATCTATGGAGAGATGGAGGCAATGAATTCTCGGCTCTCAGCGCCGTGCGGGCTGGGGGATGATTAAAAAAATCATTTTTTTTTGGTTTGTAAAATTTATCTAAAAAAGACAAAAAACCTTCAATAAAATAAATCAATCAAATCCCAAAAACAACGGTTTGTCCCCGGGGACCGGGCTCCAGGGGGAAAATTGCAAATAGGGTTTTTGGGGGGGAAATCAGAAATTAAAAATTGTTTAAGGGCTCTTCCCCAGGGTCGGCAGAAACCAAACCAACCCAGAATAGGGAAACGGGGAAACCCATTAAAAAGTATGGAGAAGTATGGACCAATCAAAAAAAAAGGGGGACAGTTCAAAATACAGTAAAAAAAGACAAAAAAGAGCTGATTGGTTGACCCCAGGGGGGCCAGATATGAATCCACCTTTCAGATGTAGTGTTCTTTTTTGAATGGAGAAAGAAAGGGCGGATAAAAAGGGGGGGCGGATGAAGGGTGCCCCTAAAAGTTATTACTGTTATGGGGAAATTTTTTAGTACTGTGAGGGGTTGGTGGGAAGGGGGGTTTGGGCCTGTTTTGCCTTAAGGGGGCTGAGCAAATTCTCATAGGTTTATGGGGGAAAAAAAATGCCGGGAGCTTGGTTGTGATTGGTTTAATTTAAAAAGAGGGCGGTTATTTGGCCCAAGGGGAAAAGCGAGGCGACGCCCCCTATGGGTTTTTTCCCAAAATTGGCAAATCTGAAATAAAACGGGTATGTACCGAAATAAAATGAAAAAGACCCCCAAAATTTTGTACCGATGTGTACTTTAAAATGTTAAATAATAGGGGGGTAACGGAAAAAAAAAAATTTTTAAATTCAAAAATTCATTTTTTTTTTTTTTTATTTTGATTAAAAAATTGATTTTTTATTTTGGGTTTGAAAACGAAAATAAAGAAATAAAAAGGGAATTTTATTAAATTTTAATATTTTTTTTTCGTTAACCCCCAATTTTTGTTATTGATTACCCCATCGGTAAAAACTTCGGGAGTATTATTTTTTTGTTTTTGGCCTGTACAGTTTTTTTTTAAGATTTTTTTAAAAAAAAACCCCATAAGAGGTCGGGCCCCTCCCAAAAGGGCCCAAAAAAAAACCGCGCTTTTAATTTGGGGCCAAATTCACAAACAAAAGCTCGCCCCGCATTATTTTTCCCCCTTTAAAAACTCTATGGAAGGTAGCTCGCCGCTATTGGTAAGCAGGACAAGATCCTCTTCCCCCAAACCAATCACAAGTGCTTAAAAATTATTTCCCATAGACCGTAAAAACTTTTGGGCGCCCTTCTATCGCCCCCTTTTCTTTCCCCATTAAAAATAGCCCCACTACATCTAAATTGGTGGGTTCAAATCTGCCCCCTTTTGGGGCTCAACCAATCAGTTTTCTTTTTTTTCGTTTTTTTTGGTTTTTTTTTTTGAAAACCTTGCCCCCCCCCCCCCCCCCTTTTTTAAAAATTTTTTTTTGTTTTTTTGGCCCCAAAAGTTTTTTCCCCTTCCCTTTTTAGGTTATTTTTTGGGAAAGGGGCCCCACTTTTCCGTCCTTTTTGGGATTGGTTGGTTTCTGCCCGGCCCAAATGAGAAGGTTAAAAATTTGAATTCCCGTTTTTCCCGGAAATTTCTTTTACCCCAATTTGATTTTAGTGCGGGGGGACGGGTAAAAACAATTGTTAGTGTTTTGTTTGATTTATGTTTTTTAAAAGGGGTTTCAGCTCTTTTTCAGTTATTTTTTTCATTTAATAAAAATTTTTATTTTAATCATCCCATCCCGCACGGCGCTGAGAGCGGATTTATTTGCCCGTTTCTGGCCAGGGAAAATACAATGGGCAAGTAGTTTTGGGGCTTTGTTTTGGGGCCCGAGAAAAGAAAAGGGCCCCCGGTTTTTTAGGGCATACCAATAAGCTAATTTTGCCTTTTTACTGTATTTTGAACTTTTCTTCGTTTTTGGATTTGTCAAAAATTTCTCCATGGGTTTATAATGGGTCCTTTTGGGTCCTTTTCCCCCCCCCTTTAAAATTTTGGGACAAATTTCCCAAGCCCCCGCTAGCTAAACCCCAACGCTTTTTCTGATTTTAAATTGTATTTTGAACTGTCCCGCCTTTGAATTTGATTGGTCAATCCCTTTCCCTTGGGTTTTTAATGGGTCCCGGGCGCCCCTTTTCTGTTGGCTGGTTTTGCCGCCCAAAATGAGAAGCGCTTACAAAAATTTGAATTACTGATTTCCCGGAAATTTCCACGTTCCAATTTCTGATGTACCCCGGGTCTAGTTTTTTGGGGAAAAGGGGACTTTTTTTTAATTAAAAAAGGTTTGTGCTTTTTTTCGATAATTTTTTTCCCCTTTTAAAAAGGGCGTTTTTTTTTGGAATCATCCCCCATTGCTGCACGGCGCTGAGAGCCGAGATTTCTCTCGCGATTTTCTATTTTTTCTTCATGTTGTTCTCTTCATTTCGCCTCCCCCGGATCATTTAGCCCAAAAATCAACCGGGTCTGCCTTCGGAGCTGGGGCGCTGCAATGTGGCCGCACCTTCCCGCCCCGGGGATCGTAATGCCTTGGTTTTCGGGGGGCCGGTCCCGCCCGGGAAACGCCCAAAACCGCGCCCATTGCACGCCCTTCATGCGAGGCTCCCCCAAAAAAGGGCGAAGGGGCTGCCCAACATCGCACCCCTGGCCCAAAGGGATTCGGGCCGGTGGGCGCGAATGCCAAAAAAGGGTAAATCCCGTTCATAATGTCCCCCATAGTCTCAAAAGGAAACACGCGGAATCGAGAGTAAGAAAAAAATAAGAAAAAAGAAAAGGCGGGAACGTAATCAGACACTGGATGTTATCATTAAATCTAGAAATCTAGAGATTTAATGATAACATCCAGTGTTTGATTACGTTTCATGCTTTATCTTTTTCTTGTTTTTACTTACTCTCTGATTCCGCGCTGTTCTCCTTTTGAGACTATGTCTTTCATTTGGTCCTATGCACATGCGCGAGTTTTTGCCAGTTTTGGCTTCATTAATTTTTTCTGCGCATGTCACGGCGTCACTTCCGATCTCGAAGTCCGCGTCCGGAAGTATGGTGTAATGCCGTGCAAATGAACACCGCGGTTATCAGGTGAGTTTAATGCCTTTTAATCACATCTTGTATTTAAGTTCTATGCTTAGCACTATTTGTCAGGCTATAAGTAAGGGAGCCCAGTCTCCCGAAACGCGTTAGACCCTGGTTTTCTGGATGCTACCTGTTTTAATGGAGTTCTAATAAAGAAGCTTTTAATACAAGATCTACTTATCCGGTCCTGTTGCGGTGCTGTATCTACGCCCTTCTCTTCATTTGAAACGGATGGCTTCAAATCTATATGGAGTTGCAAAGGTGAGGAGTATATAAGTAACCCCAAATAATTTTAAGTAGTAAAGGAAAGATAAGCAGAACAGCCATAAGAGATAGCTCTTAAGATATACTTACATGCATTTTACATGCTGTTTAACCCCTTCACGACCCTGGGCGTATGAGTACGTCCCAGGGCCGCTAAGGGGCTTTGCAGGGGGTTCGCTCCGCGACCCCCCCGCACAGCCGGCGGATGTTAGCGGCTAATCGCCGCTAACACCCGGCAGTAACAGCGGCGGTGGGTGGCTCCGCCCGCTGGCGCTGTTTTACCCATCAGACCCGGCGGCAAAGATGGCCGCGGCGTCTGAATGAACGCCGATCGGTGGCACGCACCAATCGTTACGGTCACCAATCTATATGGAGTTGCAAAGGTGAGGAGTACAAAGAAAATTCATGGTGCCTACAGTGAAACATGGTGGTGGCAG
The DNA here is from genome assembly GCA_025379985.1 of Phyllomedusa bahiana. Classification (NCBI taxonomy): domain Eukaryota; kingdom Metazoa; phylum Chordata; class Amphibia; order Anura; family Hylidae; genus Phyllomedusa; species Phyllomedusa bahiana. The sequence continues at coordinate 10,488 of JAODAL010053242.1, read as the reverse complement.
TATCCTTATGTGAGTGATGCTGCTGTCTTGAAGCTACATTTCATTGATGGCATCATTAACCCCTTACCGACATTTGCCGTACTCATACGACAAGGTCGGGTAGGGGTTCCCGCAAATTGCCGTAGGAGTACGTCAAGGCGATCTTGCTCGCTCACAAGCGGATCGTGCGAGCAAGATGCGGCATGGAACCAGCGGTATATTACCGCTGGCATTCATCCCGCATCCCACCGAGTCGCGGGGTATGTCGCAACATCGTGGACGCGACATCGCAGCTGGGGTGGTAGGAGTAGAGCTCCTGCTGCCCGAGATCCGGCACAGTACTGGCGCTGAGCGCCGCTCCTGATCTCCTACCAGACAGCCCGGATTCTGAATGACAGCATCCGGGTTGTCTGGTGACGTCATGATGCCCACAATGCATTGTGGGCAGCGTGACTGACAGTTGCCATGGAGACCAGCATACAGCTATAAGCTGTATGCTGATCTCCTATTGCATGAACGATCTAACGATCGTTCATTGCAATTCCCCCTGGGGAAAAGTGTAAAAAAGTTTTGAAAAAGTAAAAACAAACACAAAAAATAAAAATAAAAATACGTAACATCGCCCTTTTTCCCCTTTACAAACCCCAAATCGCCCCAAAAAGATCAAAAATAAATAAAGTACCCATATTTGGTATCGCCGCGACCCACCCTATAAATCTTTCACGTTAATTAACCCGTACGGTGAACGCCGTAAAAAACAAAAACAAAAAACAGTCACAGAATTGCGATTTTTGTACATCCTGCAGCACATAAAATGGAATAAAAAGCAATCAAAAATTCAAATAAAGGCCAAAGTTGTACCATTTAAAACGTCAGTTCATCCCGCAAAAAAAAAGTCCTTACACAGCTCTGTATATGGAAAAATTAAAAAGTTCTGGCTATTAGAAGATAGCGATGCATAAATATTGTTTTACACAATAAAAACACTTTTTTTTCAAAAAAATTGTGCTTTCAAATGAAAAAAATTACATAAATTGGGTATCAACGTAATCGCCTCAACCCACAGAGTAAAACTAACTTGTCACGGATACTGCATAGTGAACGCTATTGAAAATAAAAATAAAAAACACTGCTAGGATTGCAGTATTTTCTTCACCCTGCCTTCCAAAAAACGGATTTAAAGCGATTCATAAAGTCTTGTCCCCCTCAAAAATGTTACCAATAAAAAATGTCAACTCATCCCCAAAAAAAAAGGCCCTTTTTACAGCTCCATAAACAGAAAAAAAAAAAAAAGTTATGGCTCTCAGACTGTGTAGATTCAAAAACGTGTTTTCCTTTTCAAATAAAAGTGTTTTTATTGTGTAAAAGCAGTAAAAAATTAAAAAAAAATATACAAATGTGGTATCGCTGTAATCGTATCAACCTGCTGAGTAAAACTAGCATGTAATTTATACCCCCACATTTGACCCCTGTAAAAAAAAAATAAAAAAACCTACCAGGATTGCTGTATTTTGTACAAAATGCCTCACAAAAACCTTAAAAAAAAAAATGGATCAAAGCATCACAGCCCCCCATAATGGTCCCAATAAAAACATCAACTCATTTCGTAAAAAAAAAGCCCACAAGCAGCTCCATATGCAAAAAATTAAAAAAGTATGGCGTCAAAATAGGACTACATAAAAACGCAATTTTTTTATAAAACTCGCTTCTACTGTGTAAAGAAAAATTAAAAAACATAAAAAACTATATAAAATTTATATTCATTGTAATTGTACCGACCCCATATTTAAAGTTACCCCTTTCACTTATCCCGTATGGCGAAATACTGTAAAAAAAAGGGCCCAAAAACAATTGGGGAACTGCGTTTCCCCCTCCTTTTCCCAAAGGGGCCCAATGCTAAAAAAAAACTACGGAACACCTGTGCGCCCAAAATGCAAAATAAAACCCTTAGATGAGATCCTGAGGGGTTTTGAATCCAAAATTGGGAAATTTGGAAGGTTTCACCTGTTCTAGTACTTTGGGGGATTTGGAGATGCGACATGGCCCCACCTATATCTGTGCGCCATGCGCCCAAACAGCAGTTTTCACCCACATGTAGGGTATTGCCGATCTTGGAAGAAATTGCGTAACACAATTTTGGGGCTTTTTTTCCAAGTTCCTTGTAAAAATTAAACATTTTTCAGCTAAAATTGCAGATTATTGGAAAAAAAAAATTTTTTTTTATTTTCAGAGCCGAACGCTAAAAAAATTTTTTGAAACGCCTGTGGGGCCCGATTTTACTCACAAACCCCTCTGGATATATTCCTTAAGGGGTGTAGTTTCCAATATGGGGTATTTTTTAGGGGTATTTATTAAGTTTTGGAACCTTAGGGTGTCCACCAACCTAAAAATGGCCCCTAAAATAAAATTGAAAATGAAATGAGCCCCAAGTCCAGTAGGTGCTCCTTCTATTCGGGGGCTTGTGGTTGAGCCAAATAAAAGCACTAGGGCCACATATGGGAAAATCTCTGAAACGGCAGAATCTTGGGAATCAATATTAATTTGCATTTCCCTGAATCACATTTACCGTATTCTTGTCAATAATGTTTTAAAAATTGAAAATCTGAAAAAAAAGTTACATTTTGAAATTTCACTTCCACTTTGCTTTAAATTCCTGTGAAAACACCAAATGGTTAATAAACTCCTAAATGCGGTTTTGAATACTTTAAGGGTTTTGTAGTTTCTTGGGATGAGGTCTTTTATGGGGATATCTAAAAATACAGGTCAATCAAAGTCCGTTAGAACTGGACTGGTCCCTAAAAATATGTATATTGCAAATTTTCTTGAAAATTTGAAAATTACTACTAAATTTATAAGCCCCCTAATGTCGGGAAAAAAAAAAAAAGACATTTAAAAAAAAGATGCCAAGCAACAGAGACATTATGGTAGATGCATGTTATAAACTATTTTGAGTTGGGAAAAACTATCTGTCTTACATGCAGAAATTTTTGAAGTTTGAAATTGGTAAATTTTTCACATTTTTCACGATAATTTGATATTTTTCACAAGTTAAAAATAATTTTTTGGACCAAAAATTTCTTACTTCAATATAGGGACAAAATGTTGTCACGAGAAAACAATCTCTGAATCACATGGATAGGTTAAAGTGTCAAAAAGTTATTCTCACATAAAGTGACACATGACAGATTTCAAAACTGGGGCTCTGTCAGAGAGGCAAAATTTTGCCAATTCTTCTCGTGTTCATTGAGATATTAATTAAAATGAACAGACGACCGGGCATGGTGGTGGGGAGCCTTGTGAAGTTTCCCGTCACTTACCCCGGCCGGTTTGCCCCACTTCCGTCCGCAGACAGGAAGTGGGGAAAACCGCCATCTTTGTACACCCTAATGCATTGCCTATGCAATGCATTAGGTTGTATTAACAATCGCGCCCCCTAGTGGTCAAGCACCATAGAGGGACTAAATGTTACAGTAAAAAAAAAAAAAAAGTTTTAAAGTACAAAAAAAAAAAAAGGATTAAAAGTTAAAAACGCCCCCTTTTCCCCATTTTACAAATAAAATTTAAAAAAAATAAAAAAAGTTACACATATTTGGGATCGCCGCGTCCGAAAAAGTCTGATCTATAAAAATATAACATCATTTATCGCGTACGCTGAACACCGTAGAAGAAAGAAAATTCCAAATGGCAAAATTGCGTTTTTGGTCATTTTACGTCACTCAAAAAATGGAATAAAAATGATCAAAAAAGTTGCAGGCATTCCAAACTACTCGCGTTAAAAAGTACACTTCAGCCTGCAAAAAATGCATCCTCACTGACGTCCGTAGGTTGTTAGTACAAAAAAGTTATTGGTTGCACAAACTGGCGTGCGGCGCAAATGTCAAAAATAGAAATGTTGAATTTTTTTTACGGTTTCCAAAACATAACGGAAACCCTACATGTTTGGTATTTCCGGATGCGTAACAACCTGTTGAATACAGATAACACATTATATTACCGAAGATTGAACGGCGTAAAGCAAATCACCCCGAAAAATGGCGAAAATACTTTTTTTTCACAATTTGTCCCACTTGGAATTTTTTTGCGGTTTCCCAGTATATTCTATAGTATAGTGAATAACACCATTAGAAAGTTTCATTTTTGTCCCTCAAAATAAAAGCCCCCATGTGTCTATGTAGGTGGAGAAATAAAAAAGTTATGGCTTTCAGAAGGCGAGGAGGGAAAAACGAATGTGTCACAAATAAAAAAAAACGGGTCCTGAAGGGGTTAATAGAACAAAAAACATCTTACCGTTGTTCTGGTTTGCTTGTTCCCTTGATTCCCATTTAGCAAGCTCCTCTTCAGTGACCTCTTCTCTTGCTACACTACTTAGTTCATAAGCATCTACGTTATGTAGTTTTGGAAGCAGATCTTTAACCCATTCATAGTGGATAGGACACACCGTTCGAACAAATATTTTAGACGTAACCACAACATTGTGGAATAAAATCCACTCTTGATTGGTCTCCTGTCCAAACAACTTAAGGGGGGGGGGGGGGAGGAGACAAAAAATAATTTCGACCATCACGTCAGTAGCTTTAAAACTATACACCATAGAGATAGCAGCAGGGAAGAATACCAAAAGAATACAGGTGAAAATTCTATTAAACATAGGGATGGTCTCCCTTTATTTTGTGTTCTTCCAAGTAATAAAATGAATGAAATATTTTAAAAATTAAATAAGTAAAAAAAAAAGAAATATGGGGACAGTGAAGAATTTGCTGCACGAGTTAATGTCCTGTTAAGAGGCAAAATACATAATGCACTGCTTGGAGTGATGAGAAGATGCTGCACAGTGAAAAGTGAGGTTAAAGGAGTATTTCAATCTCAGACATTTATGGCATATTGATAGGATATGCCATAAATGTCTGATAGGTGTGGGTCTTACAGTCTTGAGAGCAGTCCCCCAAAAGTCTCTTTGCAGAACAGACAGGAGGTCGTGCTTGCACAGGACTTTCATCTCATTTCAGTGGGATTTCTGAGTATACCCAAGCACACTGCTGGTCTGTACCAGGAATTCCCATAAAACAGAACAGAGAATGCCATGCAAGCGTGACTTGCTCTCTGTTCTACAAGGAGACTTTCAGGGGCCATTTTTCAAGATAGATGCAAGTCCCAGAGACGGGACCTGCAACTATCAGACATTCATGGCATAACCTATCGCTATGCGATAAATATCTAAGATGGGAAACCTCTTTAAGGCTATGTTCACACGGCTTATTTCGGGGCGTATTTACGGACGTAATTACGTCCGCAAATACGTCCCGAAATACGTTTCAAATAATGAACAATTAGATTAGCATTGATTCCAATGTAAAATACGCCTCGTCGTTCACACGAGGCGTATTTTCGCAACGTATTTGCGGGCGTAAATACGTCCGTAAATACGATCGTAAAATTAAGTCCCCTGTCACTTATTGAGGCGTATTTCGCAACATACATCCCCATAGTAAAGAATGGGGATTGTATTTACGACCCGAAATACGAGCCACACTTTGTGACACGTATTTGAAACGTATTTTGGGACGTATTTGCGGACGTAAATACGTCCGTAAATACGCCCCGAAATACGCCGTGTGAACATAGCCTTAGAATGTGCTGCTTAGGGACAGACATGAACATCTGTTCCAAGGTTTGTGGAAGATATACCGGGAGGGGTCATTTTCTACTACAATAAAAGAATGTTAAATTGGTTGCAACAAGGGGGTGAAACAGGTGAGGAAAACAGATATGCTGGGGGTATGCTGGGAGAAATGACTACTCCAAGAATTATTGTGTTGCTGCTGGTATAGAAGTGATAGGTGTTATAGGGGTTTGGCCATGAAGGAAAAGTGATGTGGGAAGCTTGCAAATTAAAAAAACATTTTCACCATTAATCAGTATTAAAAATTCTGTACCATTTTTGTTTTAGTAAGGACCTTAGTGTTCAATAGTGTGCAGCTCATCTCCATGGGATACGAGAATCAATCTTGCCACACATGCTCAGACATCACCTCTCCTCTCTTCCCCGCTTAGTAATTACACACACTTACTGCTGAGATAGTGTTCAACCCAAGGTGCTGTCCTTCTACTCCTGTCCTCTATACTTCTTAATAATTAGTCAAACAGTGCAAATAAATAAAAAGAAATCTCAATCAGGTATATGCATGGAGACAAAAAAAAAATCCATGATTGGCTCCTGCAGAAATTTGAACCTAGATCCTATCTGCTAAAAGGCAGAAGGGCTAACCACTCAGCTACATGTAGCTGCTTGAAGCTTTTTACATAATCAGACCTCTGCTTGACTAGAGTGAGCACACTGTGGGAAAAGGCATGTTAATGTCAAGCCTGCTGGGTCACATAATATGCAGTTCATGCAAACCATACAAGCCCCCTTTGGAGCATACTGAAAGTTGAAGCTGGAAAAAAACAGGCATTAAATGCCTTCATGGCTAAACCCCTTTAACTGCTAATGCATAAAATACAGAGGTGTATAGGATTGCTTTATATGCAATATGGGGAAATTGCTATGGTGACAATATATACTGCAGGGTTGATGGGGTAAGGCTGTGAACATTATGGAATACTATTAGTTATATATGTAAATCTCTTGTACAATATGTTTAATAGCAAATCTACAAACCTATTTCCATAACTCGTGTTATGCAAGGTATGTATTATTATGATGCCTAATAGAAATGATGTATGTCATAGCCCTACACTGATAAAGCAAGCTATTATAACAATGCTGGTAATCCTTTTATGGAGCTTTAACATAAAATCTGCATAACTGACTCATTTGAATGGTTCATCATATCTATGACTTATGAATTTTAAGGAATACAACAATACATCTAATGACTAACAAACATTGACTGATTATAGTATTCTGAACATTAGACTAGTAACCGATGTGAACTAGCATCATTCCATGCTTTTATCTGAATACTCACAGCGGAAGAGGGATGGATATGTACTATGCTGCCATTTCCATCCATTGTACAGAATGTCCTTCCCATCGACCTAGAAGTACAGTACAGAAGTGTAGACAATGTAAGTTAAGAGGCATTGCAAATGCATACAACAAGCTATCGTGCAGTGACCAAAAAGACCAGTGTTATTTACCCACTTCTAAATGTTTCTTTTACTCAATTAATTCTGTTCTTTAACTGAAGAAAAAAAATGAAGCATAAGGCAAACTACAGACCTCTCTAGCCTCAACAAGGTCAGTGTTAATGACCATACAAGAAAACAGAGCAAAACCAGGATTCATAAGAGTGTTCCAAGATGGAAACCATTACTATCCAAGCATGTAACATCAATGCTTCAGTCATACTAATAGCCATTTCTGATAATGTCCTATGGACAGATGAGGATGCAAGTCCTTGCACAACAGTTAACCCATTCTGTCCTGTGTAAAGCAAATATAAGCATTCCAAAGTTAGATCAAACCAATAAACATAATAGTGAAAAAATGGGGAATTATGCAAACTAAAAACTACAGAATCTTTGTATCCGAAGTGTTATGAAAACAGTGGGAAATAATTTCTCAATAACAACAAATAAATTGCAAAAGAATGTTTACTTGCAGGTGGGGGCAAGAAGGATGAAATTACAGATGCACAGTGAAAATGAAAAAACTGCAGAGGTGGCCGGGGCAGAAATAACCAGACTAAAAAAAAAATACAGTGTTCGCCAACCACAGGGGCCCCCATCTTCTGGATTCCAAGCTGTTGGCAGCTACAGATACTTTGTTCACCTACCCCAGCTTGGAAGTCACAACACTACTAAACCTTGACACTATGTACTGAACCACAGTGGCAGTTCTTAGCAGGCCAAAAACTACAGTACTGAGTAAATGTTTTATGCCAATCAGATGCCATCAGGGAGGTGCCTAATTGGTCCTAAGTTTATTCTGCAGCCAGAAACAACCCCAAACAGTCAATGCCACTAACTCCTTAGCCCCCCCATGATGTTTTAGTATGAGATGGCAGCGCTAAGTCAATATGGAGCGGGATCACTCTCTAAAACTGCTCCATACGTGGCGGGTGCCAGCTGTTAGATAGAGCTGACACTTGTTGACAACTCCATCTAAATGACTGAGGAACTATGCTGTGCCCCGATTGGCCTGAGATCGCAGGGTGCCGAGCAGTTGCTAATGAAGGTTTTTGTGGCTGCCATCTTACTGTTCATGTGACTTCCTGCATATACATAATGCAGGAGGACAAAATGTACAAGTGTACAAGTTTTAAAAATACAAAAAAAATATCACAAGTTCGAATCACCCCCCCGTTTGCCACTTTACAAATAGAAACATTTTAAAAATAAAAAAATTACACATAATTCGATTGCTGCGTCTGTAAAAATCTGATCTATTAAAATAGAACATCATTCATCCCATACGATAAACACCTTACAAGAAAAAAAATTCCCAATGCCAAAATTGTGATTTCTTTTTTGGTCATTTCAGATAAAAAGTGATCAAAAAGTCACATATATTTCAAAATAGTAGCAAAAAAAAAAAAAAAAAAAGAAAACTTCAGCCTGCAAAAACTGCACCCTCACTCAGGTCCAGGGGTGAAAAAACAAAAAAAGATATTTCTCACAGAAAATGGCGCTGCAGTGCACATTTCAAAAATATTTTTTTTTATAAGTACTAAGACATATGGAAAAACCCCACATATTTGGTGTCACTGAAATCGTACTGACTTGTAGAATATAGATAACATATCATTTATATCAAAGAGTGAACACCATAAAAACAACCCCCGCAAAAAAAATTGTGCAAATAGGTTTTTTCACATTCCACCCCACGTAGAATTATTTGGGCTTTCCCAGTACATTCTTTAATAAGGTCAATGGAACTATTAGAAAGTACATTTTGTCAAACAAAAACTTAGCTCTCATATGTCTATGTAGATGGGAAAATAAAAAAGTTATGCCTCCTGGAAGGCAGGGAGGAAAAAACGAACATGATGAAAAAAAAGGTTGAGACCTTAAGGAATTAAGAACTCTCTTGAGGGTACATGAAGATTCCTGGAAGTGATGATATGGTCTCCACCGAGCTATGTTCTCAACATCATGTCTAGGAGTACATTATAAGACAGAAGGATTTAAGCAAACAAGGTTTGGAACAACCTCCCTGCTGTGTTCCTTCAAAAATCGGTGTGCCAGAAGTGATGCTGTTTTCAAGGCAAAGAGTGGTTACACCAAATATTGATTGGATTTAGATTCCTTTTACTCACTTTGCATTTTGTTAAAATGCTAAAATATATGAAAAAAATGAACTATTAACGCTTCTATTTTTTAAGACTGAAGAAATCATGTGATACCTTTTAGAGGCTAAAACAGATTTAAAATAATAAACCATTAACATTTCGATTTTTGATGAGTGAAGAAACCTTTTAGAGGCTTACTGATTATATTTGAAGGTATGAGAGTACTAGCTCTTGTTGTCACTTCTATTTTTGAATGCATTCTTACTTTTCAGCACTTTTCCACACCTGACCAAAATGTCTACATTGTACCATACACCACTAACAGGGGTGCCATGAGGGCTGTGCTAGCAGTACTCTTGTCAGGTGCCCTGATCAAATTTTATAAAAAGGGTCGACCTGATATGGTGCAAGACAGAAATTGGTAATGGAAAGGGGGCCCTGAAATGACTTATGGCAGCCCTGAACACTAACACTTGGCTCTTTAGTCAAGAGTTAGTACTGTACTTTAGATTCAGACCAACTCGCCCCAACCCAAATTTAGCAATAGGGCAACTAAATGGAAGCCTGTCAGTAGGTCAGGAAAGAGGAAGTCAGCCTGTCCCAAATCCGAAGCCCAATACTAGTAAGAATCATATAAGACTTGACAGTGTGGTCAGTACTTTCTGCTTGGTCATTTATATGTTTTATTCATTTATTTAACATGTGAATTTGTAGCTTTTAATTAAACAGACCCGATGAAAGTAGCAACAAAAAGTGAATAAAACATCAAATGTAAATAAGTGGTTTCAGGGTGGTTTCACACACTGCTTTTTTTGTGGAAAATGCAAATACGGTTTTTGAGCCCAAGCCAGAACTGACAAGAGTAAGTCCTTCCTTCATTTTTGTCCCATTCCTTCTGAATCCAGATATGGCTTTGGTTCAAAATTGGCAAAAAACTTCAGCTGCATTAAAAAAAAACAAAAAAAAACTGTGAAACCAGCTATAGGGTTGGAAATTATTGGTATGTGCCAACTCTCCTTGTGAAATGGGTATTTGTATTTTTCTCTGCCAGACAATAATCTGGAAGTGTGCATGACCCTAATAGAAAAATGTAAACATTATTAATATAATATCTGTCACAGTTTGGGTGAATTCATATGGCTGATTTAGATGCGGATTCTGACGCCGAGTCAAATTCAAATCTGACTGGGAGTCCTTTTCCCATTGTTTCCAACAGAAAATCAGTGACACAACATTGATTTTCCTTGGTGTTGAAAAAAAAGTAAAACCCCTCAAT
>JAODAL010053241.1:0-25431 GCA_025379985.1 Phyllomedusa bahiana | reverse complement strand
CCCCCCATCCCCGCTCTAAGCGTGTTTGATGATAACTGCGCTGATCGCAGACACAAATCCTCATCCTCCATCAGCAAACAAAGCGGGGACAGAACAACAATGTCAGTGATAAATCAAAATCACACTATTGTTATGTCGCACAAAGACGTATTGGCAGCTGATAGCTATCGAATGCTCAGAACGCGCAGTGGCAGGAAGCCATAGGAAACAGTGTGCCGAACATGTCTTCAGGAATCTGAACAAATTTAGACCATATCATACAAAGTACACCCGATGGCACAGACTTAAATTGGTGTTCTTTGCATAGACTTTGATAGTATAGTGCTAGGATAATGGACCTATTTTGGAACAGGCTCTCAAAAGTTTCGGATCAGTATGGAGAGGCAGTCGTGCTGGCGCAAGATTCTACATTCTGTTCTATGGGAGTTCCAACAACAGCCAAGACTTGTGTGGACCCATTCCTGAGAGGTGGGACCCGCACCTATCAGACCTTGATGATATATAGGGCCACATGTATGAAAACTGTCTAGGTCTAAAATTCACTATAGTGCCCATCGCAAACCAATCCGAGCACCCCTTTAATTACTCCAGCGCACTATACAACATCAAAGGGGCGATCTGATTGGTTTCTATGGGCAACAAAGTGAAATTTAGACCTAGACAGTTTTCATACATGTGGCCCATACTATCCATAAACCAGCAAAGTCTATGGTGGGAACTCTGCTTCAAAGATTTGGTCATAGCATGATAGAATTAGAACGGGTGTCGGGAAGACGGACGTACACCAAAACATATTTGCCTCTATCACTCCCCTGTACTGGGAACTCCCATAGAACATAATGGAGAACACAGTGCTCCCCTGTACTGGGAACTCCATGGAAAGAATGGAGAAAACATTTCCCCCTGTACTGGGACTCCCATAGAGAAATGGAGAACACAGCCTCCCCCTTTCTGGGAAATCCCATGAACAAATGGAGAGAACACAGCCCTCCCCCTTATGGGAACTCCCATAGAAACAGAATGGAGGAAAAACAGCCTCCCCTTACTGGGAACTCCCATAGAACAGAATGGAGAGAACCCCAGCCTCCAACCCCGCTTTTACTCAGGGAACTCCCATAGAAAAAGAATTGGGGAACACAAACGCTTGCCTGTATTGGGAACTTCCATAGAACAGAATGGAGAACACAGGCTCCCCTGTACTGGGGAAATCCCATAGAACAAATGGAGAGAAAAAAAGCGCTCCTCTGTACTGGGAACTCCCATAGAACAGAATGGAGAACACAGCGCTCCCCCGTACTGGAAACTCCCATAAAACAGAATTGAGAGAACACAGCGCTCCACTGTACTGGGAACTCCCATAGAACAGAATGGAGAGAACACAGCGCTCCCTGTACTGGGGAAATCCCATAGAACGAATGGAGAACACAGCCTCCCCTGTACTGGGAACTCCCATAGAACAGAATGGAGAACACAGCGCTGCCCTGTACTGGGAGTTCCTATAGAACAGAATGGAGAGAACACAGCGCCCCCCTGTACTGGGAGTTCCTATAGAACAGAATGGAGAGAACACCGCGCCCCCCTATACCGGGCACTCCCATGGAACAGAATGGAGAACACATTGCTGCCCTGTACTGGGAACTCCAATAGAACAGAATGGAAAGTAGTATGCAAGGGGGTTTCCCGTTTTCGATTTTGAGTCAACACTTTGGGGGCCTGTTCCCGAGATAAGTGCGGTTCCCAGAGGAAGAACTTGCAACTATCAGAGTTTGATTACATATCCTAGTGATAAACTATCAAACTCTATGTTGGAAACACCCCTTTAAGACCAATGTAATAAACCCTAGTGTTAATACCTTTCCCCCTATGCTTGTTAGCCAATGCTTTAAAAAACCCAAAAAGGGGTAATTTTTCCTGTGTTGTGGGGTTTTTTGGGGGGGGGGGGGGGGTTTTGTTGAGTGGGGGGGGGGGGCTTTTTTTTTGTGAGGCTGGGGGGGCTTTGTTGTGACGGGGGGGGGCTTGTGTTGTGGGCTGTGGGGGGCCTGTGTGGGGGTTTGGGGGGGAAAGGGGCTGTGTGGTGAGCTGGGGGGGGGGGGTGTGTGTGGGGGGTTTGGGGGGGGCTGGTGGTGGGGGCTGGGGGGGGGGCTGTGTGTGTGAGGCTGTGGGGGGGGGGTGTGTGTGAGGCTGGGGGGAAAAGGTGTGTGTTGGGCTGTGGGGGGGCGGGTTTTTCTGGGGGGGGGGGTGGTGTAGGTTTGGGGGGGGGCCTTGGTGTGTGGTGGGGGGGGGCTTTGTGGGGCTGGGGGGGGGCGTGTGTGTGGGTTTTGTGGGGGGGGGGTTTAGGCGTGGGGGGGTGGTGTTGAGGTTTGGGGGGGGGGCTGTGTGTGGGGGCTGGGGGGGGGGCTGGTGTGTGAGGCTTGGGGGGGGGGTTGTGTGTGGGGCGGGGGTGGGGGGCTTGTTGTGGGGCTGTGGGGGGGCTGTGGGTGGGGCTGTGGGGGGGGGGTTGGTGGGGGCTTGGGCGGGGCTGTCTGTGTGAGGCTGGGGGGGGTGTGTGTGTGAGGTTTTGGGGGGGGGCTTGTTTTGTGGGGCTGGGGGGGGGGCTTTGGTGTTAGGCTGTGGCGGGGGGGCTTTTAGGCTGTGGGGGGGGGGGCTGTGTGGTGGGGGTGGGGGGGGGGCTGTGGTGTGAGGCTGTGGGGGGCGTGTGTGTGGGCGTGGGGGGCTGGTGTTGGGGTGTGGGGGGGGGGCCTGGTGTGTGGGGCTGTGGGGGGGTGGGGTTTGGGGCTGGGGGGGGCGGTGTTGGGGGCTGGGGGGGGGCTGTGTGGGGAGCTTGGGGGGGGGCTTGGTGTGGGGTGTGGAGGGGCTGTTGGTATGGGGGGGGCGTGGTGGACTGGGGGGGCGTGGTGTGAGGCGGGGGGGGGGCCTGGTGAGGTGGGGGGGGGGCTGTGTGTGTGAGGCTGTGGGGGGGGGGGCTGTGGTGTGAGGCTGTGGCGGGGGGGGCGTGTGTGTGACGCTGTGGGGGGGGGGCTTGTGTGTAGGCTGTGGGGGGGCTTTGTGGGGTTTGGGGGGGGGCTTTGTGTTGAGGCTGGGGGGGGCCTGTTTGTGAGGCTGTTGGGGGCTGGGGGGGGGCTGTGTTTGTGGGGCTGGGGGGGGGGGATTTTGGTGTGTGAGGCGTGTGTGTGGGGCTGTGGTGGAGGTGGGGGGGGCTGTGTGTTGAGGCTGTGTGTGGAGGCTGTGGGGGGGCTGTGGGGGGGGGCTGTTGTGTGATGGGGGGGGGCGGTGTGGAGGTTTGGGGGGGGGGCCTGTGTGGGAGGCTGGGTTGGGTGGGGGGGGGCTGTGTGGGGGGCTGGGGGGGGGGCTGTGGGGGGAGGCTGGGTGGGGGGGCTGTGTTGGGGGGGCTGGGGGGGGGGGCTGTGTGTGTGGGGCTGTGGGGGGGGGGCTGTGTGTGTACCTGGGGGCCCCTGTGTTGTGGGGGCCTGTGGTGGAGGCTTTGGGGGGGCTGTGTCTGGGTCCGGGGGGGGCATGGGGGTTACAGGGGGTTTGGTTTTGACGGGGGGGGGGGGGGGTTTGGGGCCAAGCTTAAAACTGTATCCCTGAAATTTTGGGGGGCCCCCCCACTACATGTGGGTTCTTGAATATGGGTGATTTTTTTGGGGCCCTTTTCTTTGCTATGGAACCCTCCCGGGGGAAAAGGGGTTCACCCCCATAAATTTTAAAAACATTGAAAATGCCCCCAAAAAGTTTTTACCCCACGGGGTTCCCTTTGGGTTGATCGAACCATTCTAAAAAAGTTATTTAGTAAACTTCCCTTTTTAAAACCGAACTAAACCCGAACATTTTACTGTTTTTTTTAATAAATTTAGTTCTATACATCTTTTGTTTATTTTCAGCATTTTTCTGTATTTTTGGTCCCCACCCAATCATTTTCTGATTTTTGGTCCCCATCCAATCACCTTTCTGCATTTTGGGTGACCATCCATTATTTTTGCTTTTTGGGCCATCCAATCAGGCAGAGACGGGAAAAGTGTCAAAACATCGCTGGGGGGTTTCTTGGGCTGCAAAAACACATGACCAGTTTATATATTTACTGTGTTGATTGTAAACGCCATTTTCGCTCACTCTCTGTTTTTTACAGACTGCTCTTATTTATTAATAGCTTTTTTTCCCCCCCGGGACAAAAAGGGGGTGTTTTGTATTTCTCTGCATCTTTCCCAACCAGAAGCTGTTATTTTGGAACATTTGCAATCAATAAACATAATTTTTATCATGGATAATATTTTTGCAGATGCTTTGGGTTTGCTAAATCATACTCAGGCCCCAAAAATTCGTTTTTCAGTTTTTGGGGGGTTTAGTAGTTTAAAACACCCCTCTCTAAATTCCTTTTGTCAGGGGGCTTTTTGGGCCCCCCCAGGATGCAGGGCCCGTTGCAGCGGGTTCCCGGGGTCCTTTCCTTATAGCTACGCCCCCGCCCTTTTCAAGCGGGCCTCATCTTTTTCAGTTCCCCCATTGAAAAGAATGAAAGTATTTTAGCCTCCCAATTTTTTACCCCCTTTGGGGCCAAAGTTTCTTCAATAAATTGTTTCCCTGTATCCGTTTTTCTGTTTTTTGGATGGGGAAATTAGCTTCTCCTCACCTGTTTCAGGTATAAAAATTAAAAACCCCCAACTTTTTCTCCCCTAAAACTTTTTTTGGGGTTCGGGGTTGTAGTTCGATTAGAACTTCAAAAAAAAAAACACTAAAGTTCGGAAATCCCCCTGGGGGCTCAAAATCCCGTCCTCAGGGCCCACCAAAAAGGGCATGTTTTTTTTAAAGGGTCGACCCCAGAAAAAACACTGACAATAATGATAAACCCTGTGAGGGGGGGGAAAGCCCCGACAATAATGAATTTCCCGTGCAAAAGTGAGGAAATCTTGGAAAACTTTGGGGCCCGTTGGTGGGTCCCGGGACTGGAGTTTTTAAAATTTTAACTAGAACTTTTTTTTCTGCTCGCTTACCCCTAGTTTCCAATTAGTAAAAATTGGTGTAGGCTAAAAAAATTGGGTTCCCCGTGCACCGTTTAATTTGAAAAACCCCAAACCGAATTTTTTGCTATTATTTATTATTTAATTTGTTATATTTTAACCCCAAAAAAAAATTGGAATGTTGACCTTGGGGCCCAACCCGGGTTTTTACCACCCTCATCGTTTTTAAATTTCTAAGGGAAATTTTGCTTCATAATTTTTAAAGGAAAAGGACGTTTCGTTTTTTGTCTGTCTGCCCCTTTCCTTTGGCGTTCATTTTTTGAGCCATTGTAGTTGGGCCCGGGGTCCTTCTTGCCCATGCATTTGGAATTTGTTAGGGACTTAAATATCCGGAGCTTTTAAAATCCCCGACAAAATCTCGGTTTCATTGCGTCTTGTTTCTCCCGGTTTTGGGGGTTTTTTTAAAACAATTTTGGGTGGAAACCCTTAAACCGAAGTTATTTACGCCGCGGGCAATCTTCTGGTTGGCCCTTAAATTTTTCAACAATGGGGTTTCCCCTCCAAAGCCACCCGGCCCCAATTGTCAAAACCCGCAATTTTTTAAACCCCTTCCCAATTTCGTGGGGGGAAAAGTCACTTTGCAATTTAAAATTTTTCAAAACCCCCTTAAAAAATTTTTTGGGGGGGTGGGGTTTGGAAAAAAAATTGGGTTTTTTTGGGGGGTTTTTGAATTTTTTTTCCCCCAAATTTGTGCCGTTTCAAATATGTTTCCCGGGGCCCTTTGGCCTTTTGTGTGTTTTCTGTAAAACCCCCTAAGATTTAAATTTTTTTTTATTCTTAAAAACAGGGGACTTTCCAAATTCCGTCCCAGCGGGTTTTTCCCCCCCACCGCCCCCTAAACTTGAAAATTTTTTGTTTGCCCCATTTCAAAACAAAAGGGGGAAAATTTTTATTTAACCCCTTTCCCCTTACGAAAAGTAAGCAAATTTTTTAACCAAAATTTTTTTAAATTTTTGGGGGAATTAAACCTTTCCCCTTTTCCCGGGGAAATTTCCCCAAAAAACGGTATAAATTATGCACAACTGTTACATTGAACTTTCTCGTTGGCTCGGAGGGTTGTCTTGATGGCCAAGCTCTTCCCTTTAGAACCTTTAGAACTTCCCTGTCGAAAGAGCAGGTTTCATGGTATATGTAGAAGGTACCTTCAAAACATACCTATAGATTCTTAAAAAATGTTCCTACATCATCCTAAAACACAAACACTTATATAACATAGGCAATCTTCCCAACGTCTTACAGGTCCTAAGTTACAACGTACGGGGTCACCGTGGAAGCTCCATGCTTAGAATCTGGCATTGTTGTAACATTCCGTACAAGAAGTGACATTCCGAACAGGAAGTGACACGTATCGTGTAAAATTTTTTGTTAGATCCTGTTTGTGGTTTGATTGAATTAACAAGTAAAGAGTAAACAGCTCTGTGACCGTTTCCAGTTGCCACCATATTTCTTTTGTAGGTCACACCACCCCTTTAAACCGACCCCAAACGGGCGTAGTGCCCTTTTGGGAAGGATTGTTGTGTAGGGATTCCTTGTAGTCTTTGGAGATGGAGTTGTGAACTTGAAGAAAGTTATGCTCCCTCTCCGAATTCAGTAAAGAGCCGACAGTCATCTTGGTAGGGTCTCGGGCGGTTAACGTGTAGAGGGAGATATCGCTAGGGGAAGGGGTTTTTGAATTTTTTCCCTCCGGGAAGGGTCTCTAAGGGGGCTCGTAAGCGGGAGCGGGGAACGCCTGCGGAAACGATACCGGTAGCTTGGTATCCGGGTGAAGGCAGATTTCTTGAAGAGGTCGGAATGGGATTTAGCTCTTATTTGCCGGTGCTTTTCGATGAACATGTGCACAGCTAAAACGCCAACCATTTCGGCAATAATGAACGACAGGGCCCCGAAATAAAAGGACCAACCATAAGAATAGTTGCTCTTTTTGGAGTCACTCTGGCCAGGGTCGCCGGCATTGGCAGAAATGAGCAATATTCCAATTGTTGCCGGGCCTGAAAAAAAAAAAGTAAATTATGGGAAATGAAAAAATAGTAAAGAAGTAATAATTTAAATGATAATTAAAAATGGGGAAGATTAAAAAAATTATTGAGTAGAAAGTGATTTGGATAGATAGATATGGATAGATAGATAGATATAGATAAAGGGTAGATAAGATAGATAGAATAATTGATAGAAGATAAAGAAGATAGATATGAGATAATAGAAGAAGATAGATAGATAGGGGATTTAGATGATAGATACAAATAGATATGAATCAGGGCGTCCCCAGGCTTTTTTATTCGGGGTCAGGCCCCGAATAAAACCCCCTGTGCCCAAACCCCCCCCCAATTCCCGGGCCCCCCCCCAGGGCCCCCCCCCAACCCGATTTGCCGGGGGGGGTTCCCCCCGGGCAGTGTCGGACTGGCCCCGGGTCGACCGCGGGGGGCCGGGTCCTCTTACGCTCAGGACCCGCCGCGTCCCCGTCGCTCAGCGGCAGCGGGGCGATTAATTACCCCCATCACGCCGCTGCCTGTCCTCGGGCCACAGCCTTAAAAAGGTGGGGCGAAAGCGCCGGGGGGAGCGCAGGATAAGATGAAGAGCGCGCTGCAGGGGGGTTAAGGGATATTAATGTTGTTATTTTTAAAAGCCCTTTACCGCCTCGTGCCCCCTTAACCTGCCTGGCCCCTATAACCTGCCTGTGCCCTATATACCTGCCTGTGCCCCCAATACCTACCTGGCCCCCATAACCCGCCTGAGCCCCCTTATACCCGCCCGTGCCCCTTAAATTCCCGTTTTGCCCCTATATACCTCCCAATTTTCCCTATATACCCGCCTAGGCCCCCCTTACCCCGCCCTTTGCCCCCTATATACCTGCCTGTGCCCCTATATCCCCTGCCTGTGCCCCCCTAAAAAATTACCCTTCCTAGGCCCCTTTATCTTATACCTACCTGAGGGACCCCTTATATATACCTCCCAAGGCCCTATATCTATATACCTCCCTGAAAAAGTGACCCAATATAAAATACCTCCCCCTAAGTGACCCTATATCTATATCCCTGCTTGGATTTTGATCCTATATCAATGTACCTGCCTGAAGTTCCCTTTAAAATCTATATTACTGCCAGGATTTAACCCTATATCTAAAACCTCCCTAAAGGACCCTTTATATCTATATACCTCCCTGAGAGTGCCCCTATACCCTATAAAAATGCCTGAAAGGGGCCCCCTATATCTACACTCACCGGCCACTTTTTTTTGGGTACAACCTTAAGTAAGGGGTTTGGGAAAACCCCCTTTTTTGCCTTCAAATTGCCTCAATTCCCCTTGGCCCAAGTTTTTCCAAAAGGGTTTTTTGCAACGATGCTCAATTGGGGTCCCAAAGGGGGCCCAAAAGAGTGCCAAAAAATTTTTCCCCCACACCTTTGACACCCCCCACCACCAGCCTAAAACCGTTGATAAAAAGGCGGGAAGGGATCCGGGTTTTTCATGTTGTTGACGCCAAATTTTTGCCCTCCCAAATCCGAAGGTAGCAGCAAAATCGAGACTAAAATCGACCAGGAACGTTTTTCCAACCCTTCAAACGCCCCAATTTTTGGGATGAGTTTTGGGCAAATGGGGGCCCAGTTTCCTGTTCTTAGCTAAAAGGGAGTGGCCCCCGGTGGGGGGGTTTTTTTTGCTGCTGTACCCCATTTTTCCCCCTCAAATTGGGCCCGAACTGTGCGTTCAGGGGATGCTCTTTCGCCCCCTTTGGGTTTTTGTAACGGGGGCTTTTTTGATTTCACTTTTGCCTTTCTATCCTCAAAACCGTCTCCCCATTTTTTCCTTTTGGCCCTTTTGGCATCAAAAAGGGGCATTTCCGCCCCCCAGGATTTCCGCTCACTGGTTTGTTTTTTTTTTTTGGGAAAACCATTCCTGAAAACCCCTGAGATGGTTGTGCTTTAAAAATCCCAGGAGATCGGGCATTTTTCTGAAATACTCAGCCCAAAGCCCTTTCGGAAACCAAACAACCCAGGGCCAAACGTTCAAAGGCACTCAAATACCTTTTTTCCCCCAACTAAATGCTCGGTTTGAACTGCAGGAGATTGTTTTTACCGCCCTACAGGGCCTAAATGCATTTGGGGTTTCCCGCCATTTTGTTTGGGCTGTTAAAATTAAGTTTTAAACCCGAGCATTTGGGACGGGTTTGCCCTTTTTTTAAAGGGGGCCGGGTTGAGTTATATACCTGTTTGGAGATTTGACCCTATATCTTTTTTTACCTCCTAGAGTTCCCTATATCTTTTTTTATTTAAACTGCCAGAAAAGTAACCCTATATTTTAATTACCTGCCCTCCCCTGAGTGACCCAAAATTTTAAAAACCTGCCTAAGAGTGCCCTATTTCTATTTTTAACTCCCTTTAAAAAGTGACCCTATATTTATATCCCCTCCCTAAAGTGACCCTAAAATCTATATCCCTTTGCCTGATAGTCCCTCTAAATTATTTACCTGCCAAAGAGTGCCCCAAAATTATCAAATTTTAACCCTCCCTGAAAGTAAACCCTATATCATATACCTCCATTAAACTCTAAATTTATATACCTTTTCCTGCGCCCCCCTATATCTAAAACCTGCCTAAACATTGACCCATATCTATATCCCCTGCCAAAGGGTGACCTATATTTATTTACCCCCCTTTAAAAGGGGGGGACCTATACCCCTCCCTAACTGGGGGACGTTTGTACCTTTAATTAAGGATTTACTAAATGTGAGGATTCTAAGATTTTCGTGTCCAAATCCTCAGGGGGGGAGAAATTGGCCCCGGGAGAAATCGGGCATGAAGGGTAAACCGGATGGAGAAGAAAAGGGAAAGTGAACGAGGGCGGGATCAAAAAAAACCTCCCCTGTGAGTAAACTAAATGTAACGCCCAGTTTTAATCACTTATATTTCTGCAGGGTTTCTACATAAAATAGTTCTACCACTATTGGAAATGAAGGGCGGGGGGTTTATGAATCAGACCCTGTGTACGGGTGATGGGCCCACATGTGGGGTCGGGGGCAGGTTTAAAATTTGACCCTTAAGTAAAATTGTTTGGGGGTCTTGGTTTTGTATGTGTTTTTTTGTAACAATCTTTTGTCTTGTTGTTTTTGCCCCAAAAATCAGTGTATTTTTTGGTGACTTTTTTTGGGGGTATTCACCTTCATTTGGGGGTGAGGGGGTTTTAAAAAAAGGGAAAATTTGCCCCTTCGCTGTTTTCTTTGGGTGCAGTGACTGCTGAGGAGTTTGGGGGGGGAAAACCCTGTGGGGGAAATTTTGAAAGGAAAATTATGACGGGAAAAGAAGGTTTTTCTCGGGTAAAAAAAAACATCCGCAGTTTAAACAATGGGGCGCGAAAAAATCCCGGTGCCCCCCGGGCCCTACGGGAGAAAAATTTTTAAAACAACGGCCCCGGGGCCCCGGATGTTTTTGGGACCCTGGTTGAAAACCGCCCTGTATGAGATAGATACAAGATGGATAGATCAATAGATATTAGATAGATACAAGAGAGATAGATATGTATATATGAGATTGATAGATACAAGATAGAAAGATAGATAGATAGATACATTGATAGGCAGATAGATAATGAAATAGGTATAATGTATATAGATATGAGATAGATAGAAAAAATAAATAGTTGGGTATGATAGAGGGGTTAGAATAGATGTTTATTGACATTAAATTAGTTTTAAACATGTAGGCAAAGGAAAGCACAATTTTGGGCCAAAATACATTGCTTTTCTGATTATGCTTCTTTTTTGGAAATTATAGCATTTTCTTTTTCCCCTGCTTGTGTTTACAAACCCCCCAATTTAACCCACTTTCCTCTTTGCTCGGAGCCCGGGTTTGGGGCCCTTTATTTCCCCCCCTTTTTCTGTGTCTCATCGGCAGCACAAGAGCTTGTTTATCTTTTTACAAAAGCTTTTTTAACCCTTTAGAGTATTTTAGCCTTTGAAAGCTGTTTAGACTCCCCCCATAAACCAATGCCCCTAAAAACGGGGCTCAAAAAAAAGGTTTAGCAGAGTAAAATTTTCAATGGGGTGTTTCTTTTTAAAGAATAAGCAAAGTAAAGGACATGCTATTGTTATTCTGTGGGTCAGTAGGGTTTTGCATCATTCCCAAATTTTATTCGTTTTTTATTTGTTTTATTTACTTTAAAAAAAAAAAAAAAAAAACTCCAAAAAAAAAAAATTTATTTTGAATCTCAATTTTTCCCAAGAAGCAATTATTTTTCTTTTTTTTTTTGGAAATTTTTAATCACAAAAATGGGGCCCTTTTGGGCCTTGGGAAACGGGGTTTATACAACACTTTTTTTAAAAAAGTTTTTTTATTGTTAAAAGTAGGGGATTTTACCCCAAACAGTAAAAACAAAAAAAAACAGGAACTTGACGCGTTTCACATGGCAAAAAACCCCCGCTTCATAAAGTTTACATTTGAAGGGGCCCTTTTTGGGCCCGGGTTTTTTATAAAAAGCTGGGTTTTCCCATAGTGAATTAGAGATCAAGGTAATTTAACCAACCCCCTATTCTTTTCAATTTTAAAAATTTTGAAAACAGGATTTTTACGGGGAAAAGGGGGCGGTAAAAAACAAATAATACGTGGTTTCCCCCCCACTAAAAAACTTTTTCCTGATTGCGCGGAAAAACCCTTCAGTACAAATTATGCCGTTTTTCATTCCTGATCACGTCCGAGAGCGTTCTTCACCCCCATACCAATGATAAGAGAATGGATGCAGTACCCTTACCAATTCCCCAATTAATCAAAAATATATACACCAACATTTTATAATGCAACAAAATTTTATATTTAGTCTCATCCCGATGACTCTAAGAGTATTTTTAAAATCTAAAAAGATTCTAAAATAACCAACTACTTAAAATGAACCTGACAGCATGTACTTTTTTTAAAAATTAAGATATTGATCGGGGTCTAACCCACCATTCTTCAGCCCTGTGGGTGAATGGGCTTGGGGGTGTACATCCCGTATAAAATCCCTTCTTTGTAATTGCTGAAATTTATTTGGGGATCCTCTTGACCCGATTATAGGGGGTAAAGATAATTTTTTTATTTTTTTGCTGGGGGGGAAAAATTTTGTTTTTTTTTGGTACCAAATTTTAGCGCATGTGACTTTTTGATCACTTTTTATTCTGTATTTTATGGAGGCTGGGGTGACCAAAAGCCCCCCAGTGTTTTTATGGTGTTTTCCATGTGGGACAAATAAGATGATTTTGTGTTGGGATGGATTTTATGGGGTTTTTGATGCCGTTAATGTTGTTTTTTTATCTGGTAAATGCAAAAAGGCTAAGTAATTGTTCCCCTGCAAACAGATTTGTGTTTGCTTTCCTTAGTCTGTGTGAGCTGCCCTCATTGGATGCTCTCCCCTGATGCTTTCCTTCGCCTGTGCGAGCTGCCCTCCTTGGATGCTCTCCCCTGATGCTTTCCTTAGCCTGTGTGAGCTGCCCTCCTTGGATGCTCTCCCCTGATGCTTTCCTTAGCCTGTGTGAGCTGCCCTCCTTGGATGCTGCCTCCTTTGCTTTCCTTACCTGTTGAGTGCCCTCCTTGGAGCTCTCCCCTGAGCTTACCTTAGCCTTGTGAGCTGCCCTCCTTTGGATGCTTCCCCTGATGCTTTCCTTGTTTGTGGAGTGCCTCCTTGAATGCTTTCCCCTGTGCTTACTTAGCCTGTTGGCTGCCCCCCTTGGATGCTCCCCCCCCTGTGCTTTCCCTTTTTTGTGTGGCGCCCCCCTTGTGCTTTCCCCTGATTTTTTCCCCTTGCCTGTATGAGCTGCCCCCTTGGATGCTTTCCCTGATGTTTTCCCTTTTACCTGTGTGAGCGCCCCCCTTTGGATCTTCCCTGATGCTTTCCTTAGCCTTTTTGGAGCTCCCCCCTTGGATGCTCTTCCCTGATGCTTTCCTTAGTTTGTGTGAGCTGCCCTCCTTGGATGCTCTCCCCTGATGCTTTCCTTTTTTGTGTGAGCGCCCTCCTTGGATCTGCCTCCTTAGTTTTCCCCTTAGTCTGTGTGAGCTGCCCCCCTTGGGAATGTCCCCCCTGATGTTCCCTTAGCCTGTGTGAGCTGCCCTCCTTGGATGCTCTCACCTGATGCTTTCCTTAGTTTGTGTGAGCTGCCCTCTTGGTGTTTTCCCTGATGCTTTCCTTACCCTGTATAGCTCCCCTCCTTGGAGCTTTCCCTGATGCTTCCAAACCTGTGGAGCTGCCCCCCTTTGGGGATGCTCCCCCCGAGCTTTCCCTTAGCCTGTTGAGCTGCCCCCTTGGATGCTCCCTCTGTGTTTTCCTTAGCCTGTATTAGCTGCCCTCCTTGGTTGCTCTCCCCTGATGCTTTCCTTAGTCTGTGTGAGCTGCCCTCCTTGGATGCTTTCCCCTGATGCTTTCCTTAGCCTGTGTGAGCGGCCCTCCTTGGATGATCTACCCTGAAGCTTGCAGTAGCCTGTGTGAGCTGCCCTCCGTGGATGCTCTCCCCTGATTTTTTCCCTTACCCTGTATGAGCTGCCCTCCTTGGATGCTTTCCCCTGATGCTTTCCTTAGCCTGTGTGAGCTGCCCTCCTTGGATGCTCCCCTGATGCTTTTCCTTGCCTGTGTGAGCGCCCCCTTGGATGCCTCCCTGATGTTTTTCCTTAGTCGGTGAGTTGCCCCCCTTGGATGTTTCCCCCCGATGTTTTCCCTTAGTCTGTGTAAATGCCTCCTTGGTGTTTCCCCTGATGCTTTCCTTAGCCTGTGTGAGCGGCCCTCCTTGGATGCTTTCCCCTGATGCTTTCCTTAGCCTGTGTGAGCTGCCCTCCTTGGATGCTCTCCCCTGATGCTTTCCTTAGTCTGTGTGAGCTGCCCTCCTTGGATGCTCTATCCAGATGCTTTCATTTGACTGTGTGAGCTGCCCTACTTGGATGCTTTCCCCTGATGCTTTCCTTAGTTTGTGTGAGCTGCCCTCCTTGGATGCTTTCCCCTGATGCTTTCCTTAGCCTGTATGAGCTGCCCTCCTTGGATGCTCTCCACTGCTTTCTACAACCTCATCTCTTTTCTTGCTGTCATATCTAAGGGTATGTTCACACGATGTACAGTACGCTTCGCAGTACATCCCGTGTTTCGGGAGCTCGTGCTAATACGCGCGTACTCCTGCGGTGCCTGCTGGTTCCATTGACATTCATATTCGCCGCGAATAATTGACATGTCACTTATCTCCCGCGCATACAATGCGATCGTATTGTATGAGCGGGTAGAGGAGGCGTAATCCATAGTTCTCATTTTAATTTTGGCGCGCCGAAATTACCCCGTGTGAACATAGTCTAACAGTGACAGAAGGGAGGGGGAGAACAGAGAGCAGTTAGAAACAGGGCTAGATCTCTGTTGAATTTGTGTGAGATTCTGCAGCTTCAGCAGCTAAGTGAAGGACTTGCACAGACTCCACAGCAGCAAAGTGGCAGGAAATTATGAATGAAGACTATTTAGAAAGTTGCTAAATTTTACATGTAGGAAGCAAATGAGTTCCATAGCTAATAAGGCGTATGTGGGCTCCTCATGTCTCTCCGCTGGGCTCAGTGCAGTCTATGTGGCTACATACAGGGCCCAAGACCTCATGAACACAACCTTGAGCATTTTGCCCTGTGACGTGGTGTAGAATGCAGAACCATGTTGTAGTTAGATGTCTCCATTCAATTCTACAGCTTTGCAGGGAGTGTATAACACAACAATAGCGCCCGACCGCTATAAAGATATACTAAGAAATGAATCAGCGCAGAAGAGAGATCTGTTCAGTACCAGGACCCACTAGATGTGATTGCTGATACTGAGCGGGTACTCACCTGCCGAGACAAAGAAGATGCCGGCGCTGAGAATGACGTTGTGCCTATTCTTGTAAAACTCACTGGCGGCAACACAGAGACCCCCGAAGAATAGAAGGCCGACACTGAGGATGGGGAAGATGCTGGAAGCCCGGACCGCACCTGGAGGGACAGAGGCAGAGATTCATACTAGAACAATTGTGCTATCTCTAATGCAAGAGAACAGGGTCAACGCTTCCAGGGTATAAAAAGACACAAAGAAAAATGGATCTCATATCTATCTATCTATCTATCTATCTATCTCCTTCTATTATTTCTATCTATTATCTCATATCTATCATCCCATATCTTTTCTACAAAATATCTTTTATCCATCCTCAAACAAATTATCTCATATCTATCTATCTCATACTATCATCTCATTCTATCTATCTATCCATTTATCTATTATTATCTATCTATCATCTATCTATCATCTCAATCTACCCCTATCTATCCATATCTATATCATTCATATTATCTATCCCATATCTATCTATTAATATCTATCTATCCATGCCCCTATCACATCTATCTATCTATCTACTATCATCTATTCATATTATCTATCAAAATATCTATCTCTATCTATCTATCTATTCATATTATCTATTCAATTATTATTACCTATTCAATCAACTATTACTATCTATCTACTATTTTTCTATATCTATTATCTATCTCATATTATCTATTCATACATTTCTCATATTATTATCTATCTATCTATCTATCATCCATCCCTTTATCTATCTATCTATTTCTATCTATCTATTTCTATCTTCTATCTATCTACTTCATATCTTCTCCCTATCTCATATCATCTATTATCTATTCATATCTATCTATCTATTCATATCTATCATCTCATATTATTTTCTCATATTATCTATCATCTATCTATCTATCTATTCATATTATTTATCTATCTTATCTATCTATCCTATCATCTACTATTATCTATCTGTCTATCTATCTATTCATATATTACCATCTATCTATCTATCTCATATCTATTATCTATCTATCCATTTACTTCTCATATCTATCTACTCATATCTATCTATCTATTCATATCTATTTTTATCTATTATCCCATATTTATCCATCTATCTTTATCTGTCTATCTTCTACCCTCATACTATTACCATTATATCTATTATCTATCTATCTATCCATATCTATCTTCATCCAATCTATTATCTCATATCTATCTATCTATCTCATATCTATCATCTATCTTTCTATCTATCTACTATCTATCCATCCCTTTTATCTATCTATCTATCTACTTTTATTATCTATCTATTCATATCTATCTATCTATCTCCCTATCTCAATCATCACTATATTATCTATCTTTTTTATCTAATCTATCTATCATCATCTATCTATCTCATATTACTATCTATCTCTATTATCTATCTATTCTATCTATCGACCTATATCTTCTATCTCCTCTTCTCATATCTATCTATCTATCTCATTTCGAACTATCTCATATCAAATTTTTCCATATCTATTATCTATTTCATATTATCTATTATCTATCTATCTATCTATTATTATCATCTCATATCTATCTATCGATCTATATCTATCTATTATCTATTTTAATCTAACTATCCATATTTTTCTATCTATTCATATCTATCTATCTATTTATTTATTATCTATCTCATATCTATCTATCTCATATCTATCTCATATCTATCTATCTCATATCTATCTCATATCTATCTCATATCTATCTATCTATCTATCTCATATCTATCTATCTATCGACCTCATCTATCTATCTATCTCATATCTATCTATCTATCGACCTCATCTATCTATCTCTCTCATATCTATCTATCTATCTCTCTCATATCTATCTATCTATCGATCTCATATCCTATCTATCTATCTATCTATCCCATATCTATCTATCTCATATCTATCTATCTCTCTCATATCTATCTCCTATCTATCTATATATCTATCTATCTATCTCATATCTATCTATCTATCTATCTCATATCTATTTATCTCTCTATCTCTCTATCTCTATCTATCTATCTATCCCATATCTATCTATCTATCTATCTATCTATCTATCTATCTATCTATCTATCTATCTATCTCTCATCCTTATTGATCTAGTTACTATTCTATCCTTCCCTACTTATCTAGATACTGATTATTCCCAGCATGAGGCGGATGCCATTGCCCTTTTATTTCCCATACTATTTCTTCCATTGGATGCTGCGGTCCCATCTTTCACCCGGGTGTCACGGATAAGAGCCCCGTCCCTGTGATGAGGGTTTTGCAGCTGTGAATGTGCTACCTGCCGGCGGTCTGTTCTTGCAGGTTTTTCTTTTTTTCCCTCCCTCTGTAACAATTGTGTATCTGCTTCTCTGCTATCTCTAATGCAAGAGAACAGGTTCAAAGTTTCCAGGGTATAAAAAGACACAAAGAAAAATTCGATGTCTGTCTCTCAATAAATAAAGCGCTGTGCAGCGGCCGGGAGGTGCCCCGGGCGTCCAGATTGCAAGAAACTTGTTAGCGAGTCTCTTTATTTATCCGGCATCCCAGCAAGCATCTTGTTCCTATCAGCCAGGTTGCTCGGGGCGCAGAGCGCGGCGGCCGGGATTGGCTCCGGAGCGGCAGGCGGCATTGACATGGATGTCACTGATTATTGACCGCTCAGTGCCTGAGCTCCGCAGCGACTCGTCTGCTTTGCTTGGTTTTATTTAAATGTAGGCAATTCAGCAGCAACAGAAGAGGATTGATCTGACTTTATGGACGGTGTCCTCCCCATTAGATCCATCGTCACAATGTGACCATGGCTGGATTTAAAGGGGCAGTACACCTGGAGGGGCAGAGAGGGAGGAGGTAAGGGTATTCAGACACAGGGGTAAGGCCGCATAATGTTATGTGTAGATCCCTCCTATGGGGGTAGCTGAATTTTTTTAAACCAACACATGTATGAAAACTGATTAGATCTAAAACTCACTTTGTTGCCCATAGGTTAGACCTATGCACAGAGGCGTAACATCAAGCTCTTGGGCCCTGGTGCAAAAAGTGAAATGGGGCCCCCCAGTTACCATGTACCATTTACAATGCTGGTATCTTCTTATGTGGCAGAAGGGCTTTTGGGCCCCCTCGGGCTGCAGGGCCCGGTAGCGACTGCTACCTCTGCACCCCCTGTAGCTACGCCCCTGCCTATGCAGTTTTCATACATGTGGCCCTGATAGTTTTGCTATATTACTAGGGAAAATCTTGGTATTTAGGGGGTTGGATGGGTGATCACAACAGAGACAGAAAATTTCCCTCCTCCTCTGCCATTATTTGTGCATTCTCTACATTTCCACATGCTTAAATAGGTTGTCTCACTACAAGGATTGCTGCTTTTTATGTAAAAGATCTTACAAAAACAAGTCACTTTGCAATATGTGTCCATTACCAGTGTCCTACCTATTCCTAGATATCCCCTCTTGTATGGGCTGCATCAGCTCCTCAGGTCACTATAGCTACAGACCTGTTTGATCTCTCCTGATAGGCTGCCAGCAGTGGTTGCTATAGCTACAGACCTGTTTGATCTCTCATGACAGGCTGCCAGCACTGGTTGCTATATCTACAGACCTGTTCTATCTGTCATGATAGGCTGCCAGCGCTGGTTGCTATAGCTACAGACTTGTTCAGTCTCTCCTGATAGGCTGCCAGCACTGGTTGCTATAGCTACAGACCTGTTCTATCTCCCCTGATAGGCTGCCAGCACTGGTTTGCTATAGTTTACAGACCTGTTGATTCCTCCTGATAGGCTGCCAGCACAGATTGCTGTAGCTACAGACCTGTTTGATCTCTCCTGATAGGCTGCCAGCTCTGGTTGCTATAGCTACAGACCTGTTCGATCTCTCCTGATAGGCTGCCAGCACTGGTTGCTATAGCTACAGACCTGACTTCTACTGCAGCCTAGTGGAAGCCAGTAAACACGCCCCTGAATTCAAAATGAAACCAAGAAAACAGGACTGAGGTAAGATGAATCCATGTAGTGAGACAACCCTTTTAAGGGATTAGTGGTAATAATATAATAATCCTGGTGGTCTAGAGAGGCTGAGTAGTTAAAAAAGCCCTGTGACCTCTCCTGACAGGTCTGTGTTACTAAATTCTGTGAAATAACAAACCTGCAGCCTCTTCTCCTATAACTCTGTGTTGTGCTGTTCCTCTCTTATTAATGGAAATGTATTCCTGAATCAGTCAGATGGGTGTTACCAAATGAGTATTCAAAGGGGCGTGTCCCTGCACACACTGACTGTCAGCTCTGATTGGATTATGTCAGACTGTGCAAACACCAACAGTTGGTAACACCCATTTGACAGATTCAGTAATGCATTTCTAGGAGGAATAACAGAGGAACAGCACAGAGTTATAGGAGAAGAGGCTGCAGGATTGTAGGAGGAATAACAGAGGAACAGCACAGAGTTATAGGAGAAGAGGCTGCAGGGGGAATAACAGAGGAACAGCACAGAGTTATAGGAGAAGAGGCTGCAGGGGGAATAACAGAGGAACAGCACAGAGTTATAGGAGAAGAGGCTGCAGGGAATACAGAGGAACAGCACAGAGTTATAGGAGAAGAGGCTGCAGAGGAAAACAGGGGAAACCGCACAGAGTTATAGGAGAAGAGGCTGCAGGATTGTAGGAGAATAACAGAGGAACAGCACAGAGTTATAGGAGAAGAGGCTGCAGGAGGAATAACAGAGGAACAGCACAGAGTTATAGGAGAAGAGGCTGCAGGAGGAATAACAGAGGAACAGCACAGAGTTATAGGAGAAGAGGCTGCAGGAGGAATAACAGAGGAACAGCACAGAGTTATAGGAGAAGAGGCTGCAGGATTGTAGGAGAATAACAGAGGAACAGCACAGAGTTATAGGAGAAGAGGCTGCAGGATTGTAGGAGGAATAACAGAGGAACAGCACAGAGTTATAGGAGAAGAGGCTGCAGGAGGAATAACAGAGGAACAGCACAGAGTTATAGGAGAAGAGGCTGCAGGAGGAATAACAGAGGAACAGCACAGAGTTATAGGAGAAGAGGCTACAGGAGGAATAAGAGGAACAGCACAGAGTTATAGGAGAAGAGGCTGCAGGAGGAATAACGGAGGGACAGCCAGAGTTATAGGAGAAGAGGCTGCAGGAGGAATAACAGAGGAACAGCACAGAGTATAGGAGAAGAGGCTGCAGGAGGAATAACAGAGGAACAGCACAGAGTTATAGGAGAAGAGGCTGCAGGAGGAATAACAGAGGAACAGCCCAGAGTTATAGGAGAAGAGGCTGCAGGAGGAATAACAGAGGAACAGCACAGAGTTATAGGAGAAGAGGCTGCAGGAGGAATAACAGAGGAACAGCACAGAGTTATAGGAGAAGAGGCTGCAGGAGGAATAACAGAGGAACAGCACAGAGTTATAAGAGAAGAGGCTGCAGGAGGAATAAGAGGGGAACAGCACAGAGTTATAGGAGAAGAGGCTGCAGGAGGAAAAACAGAGGAACAGCACAGAGTTATAGGAGAAGAGGCTGCAGGAGGAATAACAGGGGAACAGCACAGAGTTATAGGAGAAGAGGCTGCAGGATTGTTATTTCACAAGGTTTTACTAAAATACACCTGTCAGGAAATGTCACTGGTCCTCTTTAGTAGATTTACTATATTACGGGTGCAAATATTGTATTTTATTAGGAGGAGTAAAGTGGTGCCCACAGCAGAGACAGAAAATTCCTTTCTTCAACTCCAATTATTATCACATTTCCCACCTTTCTGCAAGGAGTGATAATATTCATAAAATAATCCTGAGTGTCTAGACAGACTTAATAGTTAAAAGGGTTTTCTCACTAAAAAGATTAGCTTTCAACATATAGGGACAGGTAATTGAAGATTTTTTCTAAATAAATTTCTCTTTCGATTTTACCTTGGTCATGAGATAACATAGATTTTATCTGCTCTGAGTGTAAAAAAAGGATTCTATGGCTATGGTTATGATTGCTTCTTAATTAGACAGAGAGCAGGGAGTGATGTCACCATGGTTGTAGCTCACTCTCGGAGAAGACTCCTTATCTCTAGCTTTTGTTTGCAGGTCAGCAATTGTTTTCATTTGTAGCTTTGTTTACTGAAGATTAAATCTCCTGCACTTACATCTTTGTAACGTCTCAGCTGGTTCTAGAGGAGCTAAAGAGGTTAAACACTGCTATAGAACTACCCACAACCTGAGGCAGAGTGATTGTAAAGCTTCTTTTGAAACTGCATTAGAAAAACCCTTTAATATCTTTATCTCTGGTGGAGTAGGGTGGAGTAAGTTCCCTGTAAGGGAATTTAAAGAGGTTTTCTCTTTTTGCTAGGATATGGCATCCCATTGTGATTGGTGGGGTCCGACTTATGGCTCCCCCACAATCATGACATTGGAAAGTTTTCTTGAGTTTTTCCTCTGCACAGCAGTGGTCACATGGCTGATAAGAGAACTTGCTAACAACTCTCCATTCTGTTCTAAAATAAAAAATAATGAAAAAAATGTAAAATAAAATCTGCAGTAATTTATATGTAAACTCAAACTCTGACCCCAAAAGTACAACTTCTCCTGCATAAAAAGAGGCCTCATAGAACTGCGTCATTGTAAAAATAAAAAAATTAGGACTGTTGAAACGCAAGGAGGCAAAAACTAAAAAAATATGCAGGTCATTAAGGCCTTTTCAGGTCTGGGCTCATGGGGTTAATCAATAATAACAAGATACAAATGAACAATAAAGGACTTCAAATCCAACCTTTTGCCTTTGGAGTCTTGGAAGTGATGCTGTGGCCCCACAGGTCCCTGATCTCATCATCATACAGTCATTCTTTGGGTTACATGAAGGATTTGAGCACACCTACATCCACAGAAGAGCTGTGGTTGCTTCTCCAGGATGTTTGCCTTCAAACCAGCATCAGTTCTTCTATGTAAGGTAACAGACAGTTATTGGCGTGGAGGTTGTTCCAAACATCTTAGCTTAATTCTCCAAGATGTTTGGAACAACCTCCCCACCAATAACTGTCTGTTACCGTACCTAGAAGAAACTGATGCTGGTTTGAAGGGAAACATCCTGGAGAAGTAACCACAGCTCCTCGGTAGATGTAGGCTTCCTCAGATCCTTCTGTGTCTTCATGTAGTCCCAGACAGAATGGATCAAGATGAGATCAGGGCTCTGTGGTGGACATATCATCACTTCCCTGATGCCACAGGTGTTGGGAGGTCACACCGAGAATTGGCTGGATCTCAATTCCTTTTTTGTTTATTCACTTTTAATTTTAATTAATAAAAACAAACTATTAACCCTTATATTTCTGGAAGCATCCTTACTTTGCAGCATTTTTTCCCACACCCACCTAAAACTTTTATATCACCCAACCCTTGTGTCAATGAGTAAACCAGATGGTAAGATTTGAAGTGGCCCGACCTCTATTCTGTAGGACATGTCTACTTCTGACGGTATCGGACTAGGGATCCTGGGACCTCAAAAATAAATCTGATTCTTGGGGTCCACTAATGGAGTTGATACTTGGGCCAGTGAAGATGTTTCTTGGGGGCCACCAGTAGAAGTGATTATTGGGGCCACCAGTGAAGATGTTTCTTGGGGGCCACCAGTGGAGTTGATTCTTGGGGCCACCAGTGAAGATGTTTCTTGGGGCCCACCAGTAGAATTGATTCTTGGGGCCCACCAGTGCAGGTGATTATTGGTGCCACCAGTGGAGTTGATTCTTGGGGCCCACCAGTGCAGGTGATTATTGGGGCCCACCAGTGGAGCTGATTCTTGGGGCCCACCAGTGCAGTTGATTATTGGGGCCACCAGTGCAGTTGATTCTTGGGGCCACAAGTGGAGTTGATTCATGGGGCTCCCCCTACATCTACTGTTACATGACTACATATACTGCACATGATTCTTACTTTCTGCCACTTTTTATTCTCTTTTTTCCCTGAAAGGTGCCCACCATGTCTAGAGAACCACTGGGGGTTTCCACATCTCCTCTGTGGGCCAGTCCAAACCTGTTGTCTGAGTAGCTTTTCATAATCATGGCAGATGATATCTGATGCTTGTTTCTAAAGTCAGCTCCAAAGGGAGGTTGTCTTCTGCTAGATATTTGGGGTTACATTAGATATAAGAACTTGGTCTCACTGGAGGAGCCTGTGAGACTCTGATGGGCCAGTCCAACCCTGTGTGCAACCCAGTATCAGTCAAGAGGCAACTAATATTGGACCACAAGGTCAATGGTCAATACATCTAATTTTTCCCATGAATCAATGGTCCAGCCCCAGGATTCGGCCACATGCCATGTTGCATGGACCTTTTTATCTGATGGGCTCTGGCATTGCTGGGGGGAGCTAGTTTCCTATCTCCCCTCCTTGTATCCTCCAGTCTGTGGAGCTTAAATCTAAGCTAATGCCCATCTCCAGCCACCAGGACCCTCATACTGTCATACCGACCGCCTGCAAATAAGCTCATTTTCCAGTACACAAACATGAAGACCCTTCTGTTAGTTGCCCTTGACACAAAGACCTCTTTATTCGGTCTAGAATGATATTTGTACTCTCCCCCCCCACCCCCACACCTTCCTCCTTTCTCTGCCCCTTTCCCATCAGAAGAGAAATTGCTGAGGATGTATTAGCCGGCAGTAATAGCAGCGACTCCCTTGTATTGAGGTTGAGGAGCAGACGGGGCGATCACTTGAGGTAAAGTCCTTACGCAGTAAATACTCGGCAGTGTCCTGCTCGTAATCTGCGTCCTCCGGAAAATGATCAATTTTCTTGCACATTCCTCTGAAGGCTCCTGCGGGAGAGAGATAACTGGTTACACAAAAGCAGTGACTGCGCCAAAAATTATTGGGACTTAAAACTCTGTCTTCAGAGATGAAGGGTCCTGTAAGGCATTAACATGGAAAAAACCCAAAACCGACGTCATCTGTGACGTAACCCTTTATACTCAAGTGACAACTTTACCTCCCACCGTTGTACGGGAGCTGTCGATTCCCAGCAGCCCCAAGGCGCAAATGTTTTAGGATTTGATAGGTTGGATTGTAAGGAATTCTGAACATATGTATGTGTGTATATATATAAACATCAAGACATATCTATAGGAACACATATCTACATACACAACCCACCTTATACGTATACTGGGTTAGTTTGGAGGTTCGGTGCAATAAATAAGACTCAAGAGTGAGTGTAAAAAAATTGTATATTGTATAGTGTGGAAAATTGCTGTCAGTTATCAAATTATATGGAGATAGGAACAGTAAGGGTAAGTTCACACAGTGTATTGCGGCGCATACAGTACGCGCCCCAATACGTCGGGTGTTTTAGCAGTATGCGCCTCATTCACTCCTATTATCCATGGCGCATAAGTGACATATCGCTTCTCTCTCCTGGCGTACAATACGCCGGGGGAGACGGGCATTATTCATAGCTCTCTATGAGGGTTATGAATTGCCATTATTGCAGGGCGCATTTCAGGCATATTGAAGCGCAAATACGTGCCGAAATGCACCCCGCAATTATGCTGTGTGAACATACCCTAACAGAGAGAAAGAAACCACAAAAACTGTCTCCAGTCTGTGCTCGCCCAAGGGTGCCACCTCAGTGTGCCTCCCACAGTGTGCCACCTCAGTGTGCATTCCCCCAAGTGAGTCACCTCAGTGTGCCTCCCCCAAGTGAGCCACCTCAGTGTGCATTCCCCTAAGTGTGCCACCTCAGTGTACTTTCCCCTAAGTGTGCCACCTCAGTATGCCTCCCCCAAGTGTGCCACCTCAGTGTACTTTCCCCTAAGTGTGACCCCCGTTGCCTCCCCCAAGTGGCCACCTCAGTGTCCTTTTTCCCCAAATGTGCCACCTCAGTTGCTTCCCCCAAGTGAGGCCACCTCGTTGTACTTCCCAAGTGTGCCACCTCAGTGTGCTTCCCCCCCAAATGGCACCCAGTTTTCCTTTTCCCCCAAGTGTGCACCCTCAGGATGCCTCCCCCAAAGTGTGCCACCTCAAGTGTGCCCCCAAGTGAGCCCACCTCATGTCCTTTTCCCCAAGTGTTCCACCTCAGTGTGCCTCCCCCCAAAATGTGCCACCCCCAGTGTGCCTCCCCCAAAGTGTGCTACCTCAGTGTGCCTCCTGCCAAGTGAGCCACCTCAGTGTACTTTCCCCTAAGTGTGCCACCTCAGCATGCTTCCCCCAAGTGTGCCACCTCAGTGTGCTTCCCCCAAGTGAGCCACCTCAGCGTGCTTCCCCCAAGTGTGCCACCTCAGTGTTCTTTCCCCTAAGTGTGCCACCTCAGTGTGCCTCCCCCAAGTGTGCCACCTCAGTGTGCCTCCCCCAAGTGTGCCACCTCAGCGTGCTTCCCCCAAGTGTGCCACCTCAGTGTGCCTCCCCTAAGTATGCCACCTCAGTGTGCTCCCAGTGGCCCCCTCAGGTATGTCCCCAAGTGTGCCTACCTCAGTTGCTTTCCCCCAAGTGTGCCACCTCAGATGGGTTCCCCAAGTGTGCCACCCAGTGTGCTCCCCAAAGGGGCCACTCGTGTGCCTCCCCAAATTCCCCCTCAGTGGCCCCCCCCCAATTAC
>JAODAL010053240.1:0-25431 GCA_025379985.1 Phyllomedusa bahiana | reverse complement strand
CCATTGTTCTCTATCAGAAAACTCTTTGGATTTGTGATTCCATAGCATCCTTTACTTCTCTCTGTACATGTGATGATTTTTAGCACATGCATATTACACAATTAAGCTGTTGGTCATATTGATTCATGTATCTGATTTTTCTTTTATCGGGCCCCTATAATTTCACTCAGGGGGGGTGAAGAAATTTTGTCCATTCCCCCCCCACCATAAACCAAACCCCAAAATTACAAAATCTTGAAACAATGTGTTGTATAAAACGACAAAATAATAGCATACGTTCCCAAAAATACACTGTACATAAACCAAACCCCAGGAATAGACCAATGTCCTCCCAAACCACATACCGAATAATACCCCACACCATCCCAACATATCACCACCAAAAAGTGCCCCCAATCCCAATCACCGTGACTACATTCACCACATAGTGACGAATAATACAAACGCCCATTACTGAATATAAGCCGTTAACTAAAACCCAATATTCCCGCATACAGTGACCATAAGGGTGAAAAACCATTTTCTCACAGGCTCGCAGACATATAAATATTACATTAAAGTTATACTGTACTCACTGGAGACGTCTCTAAAGGTTGCCTTTTCTTCTTCTTTCCATCTGCCCCAGACCCCATGATGTATTCTCCGGCCTCAACTCTTACTGTAGAATTTACAAAAAAAAACACTTAGACTCCCCTTTTTCAGCACTTCTCTACCCAAATTTTAACTCATACCCCCGTAGCCAGGCAGTTTTATACCCCCCGTAGCAAGTAGTTGGGCCCGTGTAGCCAGGTATTTTTCCCCTGTAGCCATATAAAAACCCACTGTAGCCAGGGAGCTGCCCCTTGTACCAATAATAGCTCACGTGCCATGTAATACCCCCCAGTAACCAGATATCTGCCAGTAACCCGAAGCTGCCCCCCCGTGCCAAAGGTAACCCACTGTAGCCATTAATACCCCCTGTAGCCAGATTTTTAACCCCGTAGCCATTTTAGCCCCCGTAAAGGGAGCTGCCCCCCCCGTAGCAAGGTACCTTTAATACCCTCTGTAGCCAGGTATTCCCCTTAGCCAATTTTAAAACCCATCCCCCCTGTAACCAGATAGTTTTCCCCCGTGTAATGAAAAAAATAAAAAAACTTCTCACCCACCGGTTTTCCCGCAGCGTGGGCCCGGTTCGGGGCCGGGTTCAATTAAACGGCGGACGCATCAGGGGGCCCTGGGAAAGCCGTGCGCCCCCCTTTGATGCTGATCTGTATGTACATTGCTCACTAAGCTCTGATACATACACGGGAGGGGGCGGAGGGGGAACGATTCGCCCGCCTCCCCCTGTACCAGCAGCTGCACAGCGAGTCTACAGTTGCTGACTGACTCTGCGCGGTCATCTTACAATGGCCGTGCAGAGTCAGAGGACGTTCACCGGCCTTTCCCCCCCTGGGAACCCCCTTGGGCTAATTTTTGGGGATACTTTCACAGTTTTTTTTAAAATTTTTATAAACCCTGCTCGTCCAGCAAAATTTTTGATTGTGTTGGAGATGTTTTGGGAAGTTTTTTTTCTTCCAAATTTTCAGTGTCCATATGTTTGAGCTTATTTTTATTTTGTGGTCTTTTTAGTCAGCCAAACTGAATTGTTTGGGTATTCCCCCTATATTGTCCTAGTCATCTGTTTATGTCTAAAGCTTCTTTTCCTAGATCTCCAGTATAGCTTCTACCCCTAAAAACACTTCTACCAAAAGATATCATTTTTGATAATCCAGCGACAATAATATGTTTGTTTATCATGTATTATTATGCTTTTGCTTTTGATTCGAGTCACTGAAGTTCACTTCAAGGAATAAAAGTCAAGAAAGCTTTCACATTTTTATATGGGTAATATTACTAGAGTGATTTGGGCAATCTGGTCAGAGGAGCAGGAATATACTGATAAAATAACCTATTGGACATGGCACCTTCAAAACAGAAGAATACCTCTCTTATGCAATTTCCATGTAATCTGAATCACTGAACAAAGCCTCTATTGTCAATAAGTTGTAAAAATCATATTTTACCTTAGAAAGTGAACAGACCATGAATTGGCTAATGCCCTTTAAAGTGGATATACTGTAGCTATTGACAAATTATTCAGGAAAAGGATAGGTCAGGGACTCTATGGATGGAAGGGCTGATTTAAGACAGCTAAACTCTGCCCCCCTCTAAGTTAGTTTGGCAGGATTTACCGCAAGGCATAAGAAATTTAAACCAGCAGTTTAAATAAATTGAGTGAGGAATGTCAAGAAATACATAATATTGTCTCTATTTTTTAGTAAATATGTAAAAATGGGAATTAACTGCAGTTTATGTCTCTGTGGTTTGTTTTAAACTGGATGTAAAATTCATGGCTTTTCTATTTCTGTTAGATTTGCAATTTAGTTAAAATCCTGAATGAAAGAGTCACACTGACCATTATTTTCTCATGCTGTCTAAATGTTAGAAAGCATAAGCTTAAGCAGGCAGTTTAAAAATGCTCCAGATTCATCACAGTGGCTCATATTGATTGATAAATGTGACAAAGCTTTATACTTGTCTAGCTTTTTAGACCAACTTTTATTTTGGTTACTTTCTATGCCAGAACTGTGGCAAATATTCCAAAGAAACATGTTGCACTGTTTCCACACCCATTTTTCCAATGCTAAACCAAACCCTTATAGCAGATAATGTGTAAAAATATCTAAAGCCCATAATAAATGTGTCTAAAATATACTTTGACAGGCTGAGCCAAAAATTTGCCACTTTTTGATGCATTTTAAAATGCTTTTTGGCACAACCACAATAGTAAAGGATGACCAATGACTAAAGCTCAACTGCAAAAATGTTACAGTTGACTGCTTGACTATTTGGTGCGGTATTGGATGACCTTATGTAGAATCAATCAGACAAAACTGAAAAAAATCTACCTCCAACCAAATCTCAGGCCAAATAGTCCCATTATAAACTCAGAAAGAGTGCCAAAAAGGTGGTTAAAAGAACTCATGGCCATAGCATGTATGAAAACCAAAAACTCTGTTAACACATCTCTAATAGAAGGGATCTGGAGTTCTTTTAAACAAAGCGTGAGAAGAGAGTATTTCAGATTCTTAGGTCCTAAAATATTAAAACACAGTTATTCTATCCAATACTTAGGACTTTTTTAGACCTGTATCTGAGAGCTCATCTTCGCCTCTTTAGAGAAATGGTGTCTCTAAAATTCTCTTCTGGAGTTAGTGTGAATGCAGGTCCCAAAGGAGGTTGCTCCACAGAAGAGCATTATAGATCTCCACTATAGATTTACTGTCTAAAAGTGCTTAAGGCTGGAGTAAATCCTTTTGATGGTTACCTTTCTTCAACTGTGGATATAATGATCTCTATAGACCTAAATGGTCTATTTGCACATCAGCACACCAAACAAATCTAAGAATAACTTCTCCCAAAGGTTGTAAAACATATACAGTCTGAGGTGTTTTCCATCAGGATCTTTTCTGCCACTTTTTTTTTACCTGCAGTAAACACATAGAGCAGAGTCCCTGCAGTTGCTTATTTTGAAGAGTGACTACTCAGAATAGGATCATAAGACGTTCTCCAGGCTCATCATCATCTGTTTCTTTCTCTATTTCTAAAGCAATGGCTAATCAATAGGGATAAATCTCTTGTAACTCCTTCCACAGAGATGTATCTAGGACATATAATAAGCTTACTTAATAACTTTTTATACATTACATTTTATATAACAATTTATTGGGAGGGATCCCTTAGCAAGATGATTTCTTAGTCATTTCTAATCTAAAACCTAAGATATTGTTCTCCCGAGATAGTGTTCTCCCGAGTTAATACACATCACCATTTGTTGCTTTGTAAAGCATCTTTCATTGAAGAATGCTTTTCTTCTGGCTCTCTCCTCAGCCAACAGAATAAGGAAATGTCAGGCATTAGATTACCATGGAACCTTATATAAGTATTCTCCATGAGAAGGTTGATATGAGATTCCTGACAACAACCCTGGTTACGTAATTACATAGAATAGTTGAAAAAAGAAAATGTCCATCAAGTTCAACCAAGGGTGGGGAAAATGTGGGTGAAGGGAGGGACACAAGGAGCTTAGTTTCCCCTACTGATGAAGGCTTTGAAATCCATAAGGCAAGAACCAATCTGCCCTAAGGAAGATTTAATTTCTGATCCCAGAGTTGTAATCAGACTAGATCTAGAATTTTATACAGCTACATACATATTAATATTTTTTAGTTTCAAGTAGATATCTAAGCCTTTATTGAAACCCACAACTGTTCCTGCTGTGACAAGCTCCTCAAGCAGACCATTCCACAGATTTACAGTTCTCATAGTGAAGAAGGCTTTTCTCCTCTTAAGATTGAATCTTTTTTTCCTGAGATGAAGGGAATGTCTTCTTTTCGGTTGACAAGTTTTACATGAAATAGCTTTTCCCCATACTTTTTGTAGGGGCCATTTATATACTTATATAAATTAATCATGTCTTTCCAGAGCTGTCTTTTCTCAAGAATAAATAAGTTTAATTATTTTAACCTTCCCTCATAACTAAGATGCTCCTTTCCTCTTATTAGCTTGGTTCCTTGTCTATGGACCTTCTACAGTTCCACTGCATCCTTTCTATAAAATGGAGACCAGAACTGAACAGCATATTCCAAGCAAGGCTGCACCAGTGCTTTATACAATGGAAATATTACATACAGAATGAGATCGGGTGAGTATGAGCGGTGCAGGGGTCGGGAGCGGGTGCAAACAGAAACCAGGACAGTAGTGAGGGAACTGCCGGGAGCAAAATAATGGAAGTGCTTGCAGTCCTGGAG
This sequence comes from Phyllomedusa bahiana, assembly GCA_025379985.1. Taxonomy (NCBI): domain Eukaryota; kingdom Metazoa; phylum Chordata; class Amphibia; order Anura; family Hylidae; genus Phyllomedusa; species Phyllomedusa bahiana. The sequence continues at coordinate 20,602 of JAODAL010053240.1, read as the reverse complement.
TCAGACCGCGGCACAAGCCGTTACATAACCAACCCCCCCCCCCCCCTTTTGGGCCCATTCAACCACGAGACCGAAGCCTGTGAAAAGATTGGATGAGCGTGGGAGCATGGACATTTTCTTGTGGCTCCCACGATCTCTCTTCTGAACCAAAGCCCTTCCAATCAATGCAATAATAGATGTTACCTCTGGAGTTCTTCATATTATTATTATTATTATTATTATTATTATTATTTATTTTAGAGCGTTTATGGTTCCAGGGCACTGTACATTCGGGTTGCATACATAGTAGGTCAAACAAGTACAAAGGTGACAAATTAATGACTAACAACTGGTACAGAAGGAGAGAGGTCCCTGCCCGTCAGGGCTTACAGTCTACAAGGAAGGTGGGAAGAGACAGAAGGCAAGTGGCGGACATGTTTGTGGATGGTGTAGTAACAATAAGGTTATGGTTGCTTATAGGCAATCCTAAAGAGATGGGTTTTCACGTTGCTTTTGAGGCTGGTGAGAGTGGGTGAGATTCTGAGGTGTTGGGGCAGTGAGTTCCAGACTGTGGGGGAAGCACGAGAGAAGTCTTGGAGATGGTTATGTTAGGAGTTGACATAGTGAGAGTAGAGAAGAAGGTCCTGTGAGGAGCGGAGATTGTGAGAGGGGAGGTGTCTGAAGATTAAGGTAGAGATGTATGGAGGGGAGAGGTAATAGAAAGCTTTGTAGGTCAAGGTTACTAACTTGAACTGGATTCGATGAGCAATGGGAAGTCAGTGAAGGGATTGGCAGAGGGGAGAGGCAGAGGAGTATCGAGGAGAGAGGTAAATCAGACGGGCGGCAGGGTTAAGGATAGATTGGAGGGGAGCAAGGGTGCTAGCTGGGAGGCCACAGAGAAGGATGTTGCAGTAGTCTAGTCGTGAGATGATGAGGGCGTGCACAAGAATTTTTGTGCTTTCGAAGTTAAGGAATGAGCGGATGCGGGAGATATTTTTTAGGTGGAGGCGGCAGGCGGAGGTGAGGGTTTGGATCTGTGGTTTGAAGGACAGATTGGAGTCAAGAGTTATCCCAAGGCAGCTGACTTGTGGAGCCAGTGAGAGAGTGTAGCCATTAATAGTGATAGAGAGATCAGGTGGAGGGATAGAGTGGGATGGTGGGAAGATGATGAATTCGGTTTTCTACATGTTTAGCTTCAGGAGATGTGAGGAGAAGAAGGAGGAGATGGACAAAAGACCGTCAAAAATCTGGGAGAGTACAGAGGTAATATCTGGGCCGGAGATGTAGAGTTGGTTGTCATCAGCATACAGATGGTATTGAAAGCCATGTGATGCTATTAGTTGACCCAGACCAAGAGTGTAGATAGAAAAGAGTAGTGGGCCCAGGACAGGCCCCTGAGGGACACCAACAGAGAGCAGGGGAGAGGAGGAGGTGGTGCGAGAGTGAGAAATGCTGAATGTCCCATCAGTGAGGTGCAAGGAGATCCAGGAAAGGGCCAAGTCCGTGATGCCGATGGAGGAGAGGATGTGTAGGAGGAGTGAGTAGTCCACAATGTCAAAGGCAGAGGACATGTCAAGGAGGAGAAGCACAGAGTAGTGGCGTGAGGCTTTGGCAGTTGCTAGGTCGTTGGTGACTTTGGTTAGGGTGGTTTCTGTAGAGTGGTGGGGTCTGAAGCCCGATTGCAGTGGGTCAAGGAGAGAGTTGGTGGAGAGATGAGAGGAAAGTTGAAGACAAGCTGTTCGAGGAGTTTAGAGGTGAATGGAAGCAGTGAGATGGGACGATAGTTGGACAGACAAGAGGGATCAAGAGATAGCTTCTTAAGGATGGGTGTGATGGCCGCATGTTTAAAGGAGGAAGGATGATAACAGCGCTAAGGTCAGGGATGAGGTGGGATGGCAGTGGGTCAAGATTACAGGTAGTGAGGTTGGATTTGGAACGTACAGTGGAGAGCTTGTCCTGAGTGACAATAGAGAAGGAAGTTAGGGGGAATAGTGATGAGCAGGTGCAGAGGTGGACTGTGGGAACACTGCAGGAGTAGAGATAGGTGGAGGGGACTCCGGGGTGAAGCTTTGTCTGATGAGATTGATCTTATTTAGGAAGTGAGTGGCCAAGTCATCTGCTGAGAGGAGAGATGGGGTAGGGGGTGCTGGTGGACGGTGGAGAGCGTTGAAGGTTTTGAATAGTTGTCTGGGGCTATGAGACAGGGAGGATATGAGAGTTGTGAAGTAATCCTGTTTTGCTGAGGTGAGTGCAGATTTAAATATATGCAGTGATTGTTTGTATAAGGTGTAGTCAGCAGTAGAGCGGGTTTTCTTCCATCAGCATTTGGCAGCTCTGGAAGCTCACCTCAGCTGTTTGGTGGAGTCTGTGTGCCAGGGTTGTCTGTTGATTTTGTGGGTTCTGTTGTGTGTGAGAGGGGCGACCACACCAAGAGTGGAAGTGATTGTGTTGTTTTAGAAAGTGGTGGCTGCGTCTGGGTCAGCAAATGAAAAGATGTAGAGAGGGGAGCAAGAGAGTCAGAGAGAGTGCGAGGGTTGTAGGTTTCTGCGGCGGAGCAATAGATTTGGGGCAAGGTGGGCAGATGGGGTGTAGATGGTGGAGAAGGTGAGCAGGTTTTAGTCAGAGATGGATAAAGGAGAGATTGAGGTGTTAGATAGAGGACAGAGGCGGGTGAAGATGAGGTCCTGTGTGTGTCCATCTTAATGAGTGGCTCCAGAGGTCCACTGGGTAAGGCCGAAGGAAGAGGAGAGTGACAGGAGTTTGTTAGTAGTGGAGTGTGGTGTATCGATTGGGATGTTGAAATCTCCCATGATAATAGTGGGGATGTCAGTGGAAAGAAAGTGGAGGAGCCAGGAAGCAAAGTGGTCAAGGAAGGCAGTGGCAGGGCCTGGGGGACTGTAAACAACAGCCACTTGAATGTTGGAGGGGGAGTAGATGCGGACGGAGTGCACCTCGAAGGAAGGGAGGGTGAGGGAAGTTAGTGGTGGAATGGGGACAAAGGAGCAGGTATCTGACAGAAGAAGTCCGACACCTCCGCCATGCTTGCTGCCAGGGTGGGGGTTTTGGAGTAAATTGAAGCCCTCTATAAGAGAGTGAAGCAGGGGAAGTTATGTCAGAAGGTGTTAGCCAGGTTTCTGTTAGACCAAGGAAGGATAGGTTGAGTGAGATGAAAAGGTCATGGATGAAGGGAAGCTTGTTGCACACAGAACGTGCATTCCAGAGAGCTCCAGGCATGGGAATAGGGATAGCAGGGGTGAGGGGAATGGGATTTAGTTTTAAGGGGTTATGGGAGTTTGTAAGGGGCAGGTAAAATAAAAGTGGGGATGCGGTGAGGGGACCCGGGATTGGGAGATATGTCCCTGGCAGCGAGGAGAAGCAGGGAAAGTGTGAGAAGGTGTGTGTGGGATATGGAAAAAGGGGGTTGTGTAGGTTTTGTGAGAAAGGTTATTATGCTGTAAAAGAGGTGAAGAGTAGAGGTCAAGTTTGAGGGTAGGATAGATGGGGAGATATGGAAGTCATTGCCTAGTGTGGGTGTGTTAGGATAGGCAAGGAGTTTGAGGAATATGGAGGTAGTGATGATAGTGCATATTGGGGGGTGGTATGACTATAAAGCAGACTTACTTAGTGTTTACCTTAAGGTCATTCCTGTTTCATTTTTGGTTTCAATTCTGGTATTAATTCTGAAGTCACACTTTATGGCATTGCACTTCATGGATATTGCATCTATGATTTTGCATCACTGACCATCATATCCAGGATCTCCTTCACCTCATAGGAATATTCAGTACTGGGAGGTGTGGCTAGGGAAATCCTCCTGTATGAGTGCTGATTAAGAATCAGTGGCTTCAGAAGAGATACATGAAATTAACTGGGGATGCAGAGGGAGGGAAGTAAGCATAGTTTGTAGGATTGATCCGTTGCAGGATGGAGAAAGGACCAAGGTAACGTGGAGCAAACTTCAAGCTTGGTACTCAGAGATGGATGTGCTTAGAAGAGAGCCAGACTTTATCTCTGTGTTGGAAAAAATGGGATGTGCTCTACGTTTATCAGCTTTTTTATTAAAACAGACAAACGCTTGAAGCAGATTTTGATGGGCAAGTTGCTAAATTTGCAGGAAGTCGTGTACTTGGACATTGGTTGCTGGAACCTCCGAGGGAATAGCGAGTGGCAGAGGAAGAAGTGGATGTTGTCTGAACACTAGGTGAAAAGGAAACTTTCCGGAGGATTCACTAGGTAGGGTTTTGTAAGCGAACTCAGCCCAGGGTAATGGAGACACCCAGTCATCTAGGCGGGCAGAGGCAAATTGGGGAATGAAATTCACCAGAATCTGTTTGACTCATTCTACTTGGCCACTGGACTGAGGGTGGTAGGCTGATGCAAAGTCCAGTTTAATTTGCAGAAGGGAACAGAGGGAACGCCATAAGCGAGAGGTAAACTGTATTTCTCTATCCGAGATAATGTTGGCAGGCATCCCATTCAGAAGAAACATGTGTTGCGAGAACAGGGTGGCCATCTGCAGTGCCGAAGGCCTGACAGCAGTGTAAAAATGCATCATTTTGGAAAAAAGGTCCACAACAACCCAGATAACTGAACACCTATCCAAGGTTGAAGTCCATTGCGATGTGGGCCCATGGTACTTCTGGTACTTGTAGGGGTAATAGGAAACAAGCATGTTAGACAAAGTTGGGAGAAGCGGACACAAAGTCTTTAACGTTCTGCACAAGGGAGGGCCACCAGTAATGGGCTATCAGAAAAGGGGACTTGTGGTCCCCAGATGGCCAGCGATCCGAGATGCCTGGCCCCAGGACAGAATCCACTTCCTTTGTGCAGAAGCACAAAGGCCCTTTCCTGGAGTGCTTAAACAGCTTTATGGGCAGCAAGGCAAAACGTCGGAAAATGAGATATGGGGATCCGATGCGCATGGCAAATTTGAGGGCCCTGGATGATGTGCCTGCCTTGACATTCTTGGAAACTGGTTGAAAGCGCAGGGCGAAGAATAAGGACCACCGGGCCTGAGAAGGATTCAAGTGATGAACGCTGTGCAGGTACAGAAGATTTATATGGTCTGTGTAGATAGTTATAGGATGCAGGGCCCCCTCCAAAAGATGTCACAATTCCTCCAAGGCCATCTTAATGGCCAGAAGTTCTCTGTTCCCGATGGCATAGTTCTTCTCGGCTGGAGAAAAGGTACTAGAAAAAAAACCACAGGACACAAATTTGTCCTTGTCGGACTGCTGGAGAACAACAGCCCCGACACCGACCGAAGAAGCATCGACATCCAAGTAGAAGGCTTTCTCAGTATTCGGACGGTGGAGCACAGGAGTGGAAGCAAAGGCAGACTTCAGTTGGGTAATTGGCTATTGCCGGTTGCTGCCCCTTTTTAAGCCTGCCTCTTCCTAGTGCCCATTGCCTATTGTGAAAGCGTTCCTGAAGCCTTGTCCTGATTACCGTGTACCATACCTTTCTCTCCTACTTTCCTCCCAGAATCTCGCCTCCTCCCCTGACCTTCCCTGCCTGTCCCCACTTGGGCCTACCTGAAAATTTCTTACCTCGCCTACCCTTGACTGCCACCGAACAAGTTCCCCCATTAAAAAGCCCCTGGTAGCCCCCCTTTCAGAAGCCCATCAGCTTTGTGGGGGGGCTTGGTGAAACCGGGACCTACTTATTTTTCCCGCCCCCTTGTTGGGCTTCCCCACGTTTGTGTTGGTACAGCAGATTCAATACCCCCAACCCTTACAGTAAGATCCCAATGATCCCCCAAGGTACACTGCCCGTGTGGCCGACCCAAAACCCCCTTGTTGCCAAGCAGTCACACAATGGTAAAGGTGCAGCAATGAACTAGTTGCCCCCAGATTTTTTGGGAGTTCCCCTTTGGGCCCCGGTGGGCCCAAAGCTCCGACTGTCGCTTCCGTCTAAGTTCGAAAGAGACCCGAAGCTCTGCGGGGGTTGCACCAAAAGTTCGATGCAGTGGGGGCTGTTGGCTGACCAGTTCCTGTCAAAGGGGGGCTTGTGGTTTGCCCCCTTCCGGGGAAAGGCCCCCGGCAAGGGGCCCCACCTCTGTGGGGCGGAACATCCGGTAACGGCGGTCTACAGATTTCCTCAGGAATTCCGCAAAGTTTTTTGAGGAACCAGCAGTGTATCCTCCGGGAGCGCCCCCAACCTGCCTAGGGGGATTCGTCCTGGAGACTAACGGGTGCAGCTCCGCCCTTAGCATCGGAGCAAAAATTGGGAAAGAGCTGCTCTTGGCCACCCTTTTGGAAGGGGGTCTCTAGTCAGTTAAGGATGTGCCGGCCGCGGAGACACCCCCTTTCCCCCAGCGACTTGTTTTCCGGTTGGCCACCCCCCTCGATGCGCTTCGCCGAAAAGGGGGAAAAGAGCTTCGGAAGAGGGAATTGCCCACCACGCCGGTTCCCCTCCTGGCACCGGTGTTCCAGAGGGCCCCCTGGCAACCGTCACAACTCCCTTGAGGAACCATGCGATTTATCGGGCTCACCTCACTGACAGGAGTTGGCCCAACGCGGCAAAAAAAAATTGTGCCTATACTGTAGCAACCCGGAGCACTTCTGGAGGAATTGTCCCCAAAGTCCAACATGTGGAAAAATCACGCAACAGGTTCTATGGGGAAGGGGGTTCCTAGGTGCAAATTCCCCCTCCCACTTTATGATGCCGGTACGGTTTGACTGAGCTGGACTTCCCTTTTCAAGTTCCGTTCTTGGACTTTGGGCTCACCGGGAACTTTTTCCACCATTCTCTAGTGATCAGTTTCTCCCCCGTGGGCCCCCCTGAAAAGCCTGGTGATCTCCTCGGTCAGGGGGGAGACTCTAAGCGACACCATTCAATTTTATCACCAAACCATTTCCCCTCTTTCTTTGGGGGTCCTTCCCGGGTTCCATTTCTGCGTCTCCTTCTCCTACATGGACTGGACATCTGGGGAAATACTCGCTGGGGTCCCAATTGCTGGAGTCGTGTTTGGTGGGCACCCCACCCGATGCTTTCCTGTCCCCCCCCGGACCCTCCGTGAGCCGTTTCGGGAGTTTGCCCTGGTTTCCCCTGGAAAACAAACTGGAAATCCCTCCTCATCGTCCCGAAATTGCCCCATTTACTTATTTTCCAAGTAGGCTCCTCCTCGGGGGGGTCTACCCTTGTCCCCTTCCTGAACACAAAACTATGTCGGAAAATTTTTAGGGGTCTCCAGAAGGGGTTTATACGTAGTCCCCTTTTTCCCCCGGTGGGGATTCTTCTTGAAAAAAAAAGGACGGGCTTGCTCCGCATCGTTACCCGGGGGCCCTTTAAAAAGACACGATAAGAAAAAGTACCCCGCCGTTGATCACGGAGCTCTTTGATCTTCTCCAAACTGGATTTCAGGAGGGCCTACAACTTGGTCCGTATCCGTAAGGGCGATGAATGGAAGATGCTCTTTAACTCCAGAGACGGGCACTTTGAGTACCTGGTCATGCCATTCGGACTGTAATGCGCCTGCCGTCTTCCAGGAGTTCGTTAATGATGTCTTCAAGGATCTCCTTTATACCTGTGTCGTGGTCTACCTGGACGACATCTTGGTGTACTCACCTGATCTAGAGACTAACCGCGTCCACGTATGCCAGGTACTGAGGCGCCTACGAGCTAACCGCCTGTAGGCCAAACTGGGGAAGTGCCTCTTTCATGAAGCTAGCCTTACATTTCTGGGCTATATCATCTCAGACCAGTGGGCCTTCGGGCCATACAGCAGTTCCTGGGTTTCGGCAATTATTACTGGCAGTTCATCCCGCATTTTTCCACGCTGGTGGCTCCCATTGTGGCCCTCACAAAGAAAAACGCAAATCCACGTAGCTGGCCCTCCGAGGCCGAGGAATTGTTCTCCAAACTGAAGACTGCCTTTGCCACTGCGTCTATCATGTCGCGGCCGGACCCCACAAAACCCTTCTCGCTTGAAGTAGATGCCTCGTCGGTCGGGAGTTGGAGCAGTCCTCACGCAGAAGGGGCCCACAGGCAAAACTGTCACTTGTGGTTTCTTTTCCAAGACATTCTCGCCAGCGGAAAAGAAGTACACTATCGGAGACCTGGAATTATTAGCCATCAAACTGGCTTTGGAGGAATGGCGTTATCTGCTGGAAGGGGCTTGGCATCCCAATTGTATCTATTCTGATCACAAGAACCTCCAGTACCTCCAGACGGCCCAGCGACTCAATCCACGCCAAGCTAGGTGGTCGCTCTTCTTCTCCCGGTTTAATTTCCAGATTCACTTCCATCCTGCAGAAAAGAATGTGAAGGCTGTCGCCCTCTCCCATGCGTCCGACATGGTGGGTGAAGAAGTGACCCCAGAGCACATAATCCCCCAAGAGCGTCTTGTCTCCGCAGCTTCTGTCGACCTCCGGAACGTCCCGCCGGGGAAGACATACGTTAGCCCTGCGCTCCGAAGGCATATCCTGACACTTCTCATTGGTGGCCGGGCATCCCGGTGCTTGCAAGATGTTTTTCCTGATCTCACGGTTCTATTGGTGGCAGGACCTCGCTAAAGATGTCAAGGAATTCGTCGAGTCGTGTACCTCCTGTGCCCGCAACAAGACACCTCGTTACAAACCGGCGGGGCTCTTGCACCCACTACCCATCCCTAAGCAGCCATGGTCTCACGTGGCGATGGACTTTATAACCGATCTTCCCCCTTCGTCCGGTAACACCGTTGACTGGGTGGTCGCAGATTGGTTTTCTAAAATGACGCATTTTGCCCCACTGCCAGGCCTGCCTTCTGCCCCATGCCTGGCCGAGCTGTTTTTTTCACCACATTTTTCGTTTCCTCAGCAGATTGTCTCAGATCGAGGGGTCCAGTTCGTTTCTAAGTTCTGGTGGGCCCTTTGTTCTCAACTCCAGGTGAAGCTTGATTTCTCCTCGGCTTACCATCTCCAGACGAATAGTCAGGTAGAGACAGTCAATCAGATTCTAGGGAGTTACCTACGCCACTTCGTTTCTGCTCGACAAGATGACTGGTCCAACTTGCTTCCGGGGGCAGAATTTTCTTACAATTCCCTAGACTCTGAGTCCGCGGGTGCCTCTCCCTTCTACATCGTGTACGGCTTGCATCCCCACCCACCTCTCCCGCTGGCATCCCTGTCTGAGGTCACGGCAGCGGACGCGTTGGTGCAGGACATGAAGGCCGTCTGGGCCCTGACCCGCCAATCTCTGCTCCATGCTTCTGAGCGCACGAAGGCCCAATCAGATAAAAGAAGAAGCCCCCCTCCAGTCTTCTCCCCGGGTGACAAGGTGTGGCTGTCGGCCAAATATGTCCGCCTCAAGATCCCGAGTTACAAACTGGGAACCCGCTTTTTAGGACCTTTCTAGGTCCTGAAGCGCATTAACCCGGTGGCCTATAAACTCCGGCTCCCACCTACCATGCGCTTCCCGAACTCCTTTCATGTCTCGCTACTAAAATCCCTGGTCCTGAATCATTTCTCTCGGAAGACAGTCCCTCCTTCATCTGTGGCCTATTCCTCTAATGTCTTTTCGGTCAAAGAGATCTTGGGTTTGAGGAGGACTAGAGGGAAACAATATTTTCTCGTTGATTGGAAGGGGTTCGGGCCCGAGGAAAGATCTTGGGAGCCAGAAGAGAACATTCTGGACCGTAACATAATCCAGAGATTCCTTCAGACCAGAAAGAGGGGGAGGCCAAAGGGGGGGGGGGGGTGTACTGTCACAGATGCTCCTGTGACCCGGGTCGCAGGCACATCCGTGCCCCGTTGCTGAGCGGCGCCACGTCCCGCATACCGGGTTGTGGCACGCTCGTTTCCCTGTAGGTGCTGTGTCCAACTTACCCGGCCACTCTCCTGCTGCAGCTGCTCCTGTCTCTCGGTGTGCTCGGTCCCGCTCCCTTGGGCGCGCATGCGCCGGCAATGTTAAATTTAAAGGGCCAGCGCACCGATAATTGGCTATTGCCGGTCGCTGCCCCTATTTAAGCCTGCCTCTTCTTATTGACCACGCCAGATCTTTAGTGCCCATTGCCTACTGCGAAAGCGTTCCTGAAGCCTAGTCCTGATTACCATATACCGTACCTTCTCGCCTATGTTCCTGACCACGAATCTCTGCCGCCTGCTCTGATCTTCCTGCCTGTCCCCGACTACGAGCCTGACTGACGTATCTGTACCTCGCCTACCCTTGGCCGCCACCGCAAGCCAGTTCTGCCAGTGGAAATGACCTGGTAGACTCCCGCCGCAGCAAGTCAATCCCACTTTGCGGCGGGCTCTGGTGAAAACCGGGAACTATTTAGATTCCGCTCCCTGGTGTGGGCTTCCACCATCGCTTGCGGTGGTCCAGCGGATCCACTACCGCAGACCATTACAGGCTTCTTCTGCTTCAGACATCCATAGGTGAGGATTATTACCCTTCTTGGTGAGTGATATGATCGGTTAAATTGGCGGTAATAATTCGCAAAGCCAATGAAGCGCTGGATAGCCCGAAGCCCGACAGGACCACTGACAACTTTTCAGGGTCCATCTGAAGGCCTTGCAAAGAGACAATGTATCCCAGGAAAGGCAGATTGGAGCGCTCGAACAAACACTCCAATTTGGCGTAAAGGTGGTTGCGCCGAAGGTGGGTGAGGAGCTGGCGGACATGAGTCTGATGAGACTCGAGATCCGGGGAATGGACCAGAATGTCATACAGGTAAACCAGAACACAGTCATACAACAGATCTCGAAAGATGTCATTCACCAACTCTTAAAACACAGTCAGCATGTTACAGAGACCAAAGGGCATGACCAAATAATCAAAATGGCCATCACGGGTGTTAAATGTGGTCCTCCACTCATCTCACCCCCCTCCCGGATGTGGATAAGGTTGTAGGTGCCCCAGAGTTCGTGTTTAGATAAGACTGTAGCTCCCCAGATTCTATCAAATAGTTCTGAAATCAGCAGCAGTGGGTAGCGGTTCTTGATGGTGATCTTGTTAAGACCCTGATAATCTATGCAAGGCTGCAAAGACCCATCCTTCTTCTCGACAAAGATGAATCCTGCCCGTGCAGGAGAGGATGACTTGCGAATGAAGCCTTTTGCCAGGTTCTCCTAGATGTATGCCGACATAGCTTCGGTTTTGGGCCAGGGCAGCGAATTTACCTTGCTCTGAGGAGGGGTGGTGCCAGACTGAAATTCAATTGGACAATCGTAGGGCCGGTGAGAAGGCAGACGCTCAGCCTGTTTACTGAAGACAATGTCCGCAAATTCGTGGTAGTGCATCAGGAGTCCGAGAAGAGAAAGAGCTGCTGGTCAAAGAGCCGACGCATCCACAAGACGAGTAGAAGGCGAAAATGAGATGCAGGAGGATTGACACCAGTTTCTCCAGCATAGGACCTCACCAGTGTTCCAGTCTAGGTTAGGACTATGCCTATATAGCCAGAAAAGTCCCAGAAGGAGCGTACTAGAGGAGCAAGGTAGGATGAGGAAGGAGGTTCCTGATGTAGAACCCCGGTGCGCAGGGCAAGAGGTTGGATACGATGCCGGATGGTTCACGAGAGGACCCACCCATTCACTGAAAAAACAGAGAGGTGTTGCACTTGAGGTACCACAGAGCGGGATGGATGAAGTTATCAGACCCAGAGTCCACGAGGGCAACCACTAGAAGACTAGAACCGGATGGTAGGATTAAGTTGACCAACATGGTCAAGGGTGGAGAGATAGATTCCATGCCAAGGTTCGCCTCTACCATGAAAACTAGGCTTTGGAGTTTCCCGGATGGATTGGGCAGTCTCTCAGAAGATACTTAGATGCACCACACTAGAGGCACAGGCCCATATTCCTTCTACAGGCATCTCTTCCTCGGAAAGGTGGACTCTGTCAATCTGCATCGGCTCTTACCGAGCGCAAACAGAAGCCGGGACAGCAGTACGGGAACTGCCAGCAGCAGGATAATGGGCGTGCCCGCAGTCCAACTCCCAAGCCGTTACATATGTCCTGTAGTGCAGCCCTCAATAAGGCAAAATTGGCCTTTTCAAATTAATTTTAATGTTTTTGCCCTCCCATATTGTGGTCGCTGTTACCAAGATTTTCAGAAACAGTGACCGCTAGAACAAGTTCTGCTTTGTTAAAAATTACCAGATCCAACAGAGCATCAATTCTAGTGGGATCTTCCATAAACTAGCCCAAAAATTATCCTGTAACAGGTTGAGGAATTTCCTCTCCTTTGCAGTTGTAGCAGAATAGTGACCCAAGTCAATATTGGGGTAATTGAAGTTGCTCATTAATACCAGTGTACCCGCCTGTGCTGCCCACTCCATTTGTTTATACAGCTGATCCTCTATCTCAACAACAACCCAATTAGTACCAGGGCTGGGTAACCCACTTGATAGATAGTACCAGAAAATCCAAAAATAAATCGCTATAACTAACCACAAAAAAAATTGCTTGGAGAAAATGAATAAAACTTAACTCTTAATAAAGACATAAAAAACACAAAAAAAAAAACTATTGCACCATATTAATCCATAGGGACACTAAAATATTTCTTACTATCTATAATATGAAGCACGCATCCCAATATCGGCAACCCCAACTGGAACCTAACTTATATAAAGATAACCCTATTGCCCCCTACCATACCAATTAGGCTCATCAACAATAGGAGGATAAACATTACAAGGTATACCAGTTAAATATTGCTTCTATATCAGTAAAAACAATATAATGTATCTGTCATCTTAAAACTCTTTTGGTAAATTTGCTTTATTTCTTCCGAAGTGTTTCCTCCTATAGTTGCATCAGTCTTCAGGAGGGAACAGAAATGACAACCAAATAAAGTTGTAGATACCACCAAAAAAGTGTGACAAGATCAAATAAAATGACACAACATCAATAGATAATACACAGAAGGTATTGGCAGTACTACTTCCCCTAGCACAATCAGTATAAAAAGACTAATGGTCACATCAACAAAAATGTACAGAGATGTTACCAAAATGCATGGCCAAATACTGAGCAATAATTATTTTAGAGTCATTGAAACATAACGATAACATCACCAAGATGGTAATACTTGCATGATACCTCATCGTATTGGAGCCACTAAATATACAGCACGAGCCACTGGACCACACTCTAACTGTGTATGTGATCCTCCCAAGGTAGGGAAGACACTGTCTTGCTGCCAAATTGAGTCTAAATACTTCATTCAGGCTATCCAATAACCAATTAGAGGTTACCCACATGCGCAGACAACACTTCCGGGTGCCGCACAGATATGCGTGTCCCCCGATCCAGCCTATTCTGTTCTGATGTGTGATCAGTGATGTCCAGTCAGGAGCACTGTATCTACCACTACGGAACATGTGTAAAATCATCCAGACGCCACATCCACACATAAGCAAACATCATACAAATGCAGCGCACAGTCAACGATATCAAGCGGTCTAGTACATACCTATTGCCACGGACCACACACATAGCAGTCATAGCAAACTTACCTGGTTGTACGCTCACAAGAAATAGACAACATATCAACAGGTATTTTATATCGGAGAGAACTAATATGCATTTTTCATCAAGCTCTTCCTACAAAGCTATTATCTAGTTCCCAGTGCTTAATAGCACAGTACTCCAAGTCACAAAAGCGTTACCTAGCTAACAAGACTGCTATTATGGCCAAACTTAGCACCTCATGTTAAAGAGATGTTAATAGGGCCAAAAAAAATAAAAAATGCTGATGAAAAGTGACTACTTAGCCCATCTTCAAAATATTCAAATAAAGGAGATAAAGGACATCATCTCATTGAGGCCTTTCAGTTTAAGAGTTCTTTGTCAATAGATCAAATAGGATTCTCTCTGAAGGATCTTCTTTTCATAGTCCCTCAAACGTTGATTACGTGTCACTACCTCAAGTACAGAAAAAGAGTTTAAAGAAATATCGCCTCCATTTGTTTCTACCATGTGTTTCCCATTGGTATTTAATGTCTCCAATATGTACTCTGTGTACTCTGCGCCTATGTTCCCTCGAAGTTTTTCCTACATATGTGAGGAGACACGAGCAGGTACACTGGATATAACCCACTTTAATTTAGCTGGTTGTCGTGGAACAGAATGGCTATGAACTAATCTGTCTCTAAGATTTCTACCCCTCCTATGTGTTACCATTAGATGATCATCAGTCAATTCTGAAAAATCAGGATCTGGCATAAGAATTGGCCAAAAAGTTTTAATAATATTAGTTTCCTCTCCAGCTACCACATCATAGGTCCCTATGTTCCTTGATTCGTTAGTATTATACCATATCCTGGTCTTGAAAAGAGTATGCCAATCTGTATGGCTTGATTCCACAAATCTTTTCATTAAGGAGTGATGAACACATAATTATTTTGTGTTCAATAGTTGCCTTTACCACCAGCTCAGGGGCACTGTGATGGATATATAGGAGAGGTAGAAATTAGTGATGAGCAATTACGTCGACTATCGTCATCGGGTCGATAGTCGATATCGGCAATTATCAAGACGTTTTTCCAAAAGCCCAAAATTTAAAATTATCGCCGATGACCTTTTAAAGTCTAGGGGAGGGGGGAACAAACCTTCATTATTACCCCCAAAACAGGGCGGGAGAAGCGGGAAATTTTAAATCCACAACAGCCCAAATTTGGAAAAGGCTACATCTTAGGCAACACATTTTGGGTTTTAAAAAAAGCCACAAAAAAAAATGTCACACACCATTCACTATCCCGCCCTTGAAACCACAGCATGCCCCTTTAAAACCCAGCCCCCAAAAAATTAAAAAGGGGCCAAAAAGGCAGTTTTAAATTTGAAAAATAAATTTTAAAATTGAACGGGACATTGACTTTTCCCGTCCCTGGAACGCAGAAATTACCCTTAAAAACCTATCGGACCCCCAGTTTAAAAAAGTCCCGGGAAAAAAGGAGTCTTTAAACCCACCTTTTTTTAAAGTTGAAGGGACAATGACTATCCCTGTCCTTTGGGCCCAAACCGCAAACCCCCCCCCAAACCGAAATCCCCCCAAAAAAAAGTCCCGGGGAAAAAGGAGTTTTTTAAACCAAACCATTTTATTTTAACCCGGGGACATTAACTATACGGTCCGGGGCCCACAGCATGAGCCCCAAAACCTGCCTGACCCCCCGAAAAAAAAAGTCCCGGGGAAAAAGGAATTTTAAAACCCCCTTTTTTTTTGGGGAACGGAAAATTGACTATACCCCCGGAGGGAAAAACCTTTCATCTGTTTATGTCTTCCTGTCCCCCCCCTTGTTACAATTAAAGGGGAATAGTGGTATCATTTTATTTTGAAACATGAAAAGTTTTTTTGTAGTTTAATTCTAAAAAAACCCCATTTTTAAAATAGGGGGGGAAAATCCCACCACCTCTTTGTTTTCCTTTTTTTTAATTGCTTTAAAATGGGTTGCTCACTACGGAAAAAGAAAACTATTTTAAAAAGATCTTACAAAAAAACAAGCCTTTTTGGGCAATATGTGTCCATTAACAGTGTCCTACCTATTCCTGTTTTTTGACAGAAACCATCCCCCTTGACCACCTTAAAAAATTTAAGAAAAATGTCGTTAGAAACAACATTTTTTTTAAAAATAGGACCTTTAGTATAGCTCCCAGGGACACTAAAAATTTCCCCCCAAAAAATTCAAAGCATGACCCAAAAGCCATTTTGGGCAATTATAAAGAAAAAATGTTTTGTTAGAAAAAAACAACTTTTTTTTTTATAATAGGACACCCATCCCGGGGCGAATCGTGGGTTTTCCAGGCCCCAAAAAGGGGCCTGTAAACACTGGGTAAAGGGCCCTGGGGAATCCCCAGAAACGAACACCCGTCGAAAATTTTTTTCTTCAGGGGTTTTAATGCAAACCTTCCACCAGCATTCTTACCTCCTCGCCCCTCCCAGTCACGGCCAAAAAGGGCCCATCATCAGCATCATCGGGCACCCGCCCAAACTTTAAAAAGGGGGGAAGGCGCCCAAATGTAAAACTCGTGTACCCCCACTTTTGGGAAACCCAAATTTTCTGAAGACCTTTTTGATGAAAAAATTTTCCGGGTTTGGAGTAAAAAGGGGGCCCTTTTTTAAAAAATCAAGGGGCCAAAAAAGGGTTAAATTTTTCTCTCTTGACCCCCCATTTAAACTGAGCCATCAGGGGAAAGGAGAAGGAAGGCCCGGTCATTAGGCAAAAACCCCCAGGCGGCCCGGGCAACGCCTTGCATTTGCCTTTTGCTTGAAAGCCCGCAGCCCCCGGGAAGCAGAAAGTCAGGAGGGGACCAAGGTCCCCTTTGTTTGATGAGGGACAATGTTTGGTGAACGACATTGGGGATCCATCGTGGCCCTTTTCCCGCAAAATTTTGCTTCAGCGCTTCATCACTGGACGAGGGGGAAGGGGAACGAGGGGGGTTAGTGTTTCAAAAGGGGGCCCCCCGCCCCAAAAAGGGAGAGGGCGTTCGCAAAAGCCCGTGAAAATGTTTTTCCCCAGCCCCCCGGTCAGGGAAACCCCGCTCCTCGTTAACCCTTAAAAAAGGTCCGGCCCCTCTCAAGCCCTGGGCCTTCTTTGAGCAAGCCTCTTTATTTCCCCCCAGCGGGTGCATTTTGCCGCCTTTGCGGGAAAACCTCAGTAGAGGAAAGAATCTTAGGTGTTTTAAACCCCCACCATCATGTCTAGTCACATGCAGCGAATGCCCTGACTTGTAATGGAAAGGGAAACCCCTTTGGGCCAAAAAAAAGGAAAAAAACCGATGCCCGGGTTCCAACCACTGTCACACCCTTTGTCTCCGGCCCCCACCCTCCTCTGCCACCACCAAGATTTTTCCCCAGCGCCCATGTCTTCAGAGTCCTTTATAGGGGCAGCCTCCCCTTCGGGTCCACCATCGGCCCCCAGTACCACCAGCACCAACCCGGGGGCCCATCCTACCCTTCTTTCCCGCCCCAGTTTTTACGGCCCCAGGCCGGAAAAGCGGCCAGTTTGCAGCCTTCTGTCTTCCTGGTTTTTGGGGGGCAGAAAAAAAAAACCCTTTTAAAACCCCAAAACCCTCCCCAAAACCAAAAACCTGAATGGGCGGGTTTTCCGGCCTTTTTTGGCCTTGGAAATGTTGCCTTTTCGTCTGGGGGAACACAGTGGGGGCCGCCACGTCATGGCCCCCTTTCCTTTCCAAGTGTCACTAAAATTTTTCAAGCGCGTTGTCTGCAGTGTTTCCCGGGAAAAATCCCTCTGACCACCGGGCAAAATGGACTAGTAAGCAGGCCAAGGCCGTATATCTCTGTTACAGTCACGGGTGAGCTGGGTGGATTTTCCTGGGGGTGACGGTGGCTCTCCCGGCTCGGCGAAAAGCTCTTCAAAAAAAGCAGGGGGGTGGTGCCAAAGGGTCTTTCCCCAAGGCCTCTGGGGGGCATTACGTGCCCCCAGAAACCAGGCCCTTTTTGAAATTAATCTGTCTTAGAGACCGTCCAAACACAAAGGGCAGGGGCTTTTGGGCGGCTTTTCCGCAATGAGACCCAGCGCTTTCTGGGGGGACAAAAAAACCTTGTTCCAGGCAAGGTGGTGTGGGATAACAGACAAAAACTGCTGGCTGCCCCTTAAAGTTGGTAGGCTGGAGCAACCCCTTGCCGGGCCACATGTCTGATTCCGTCGTCCAGAAATTTTCCCTAAAGAGTCCCCGGGTTGGACGCCGGGTGAGGAAGGTCGAGGTCTGATTCGCACTTCCGCCGTTGCCCCTGTTGTCCTGCCGGGGCTGCGTTGCAGCGCAGCTCGGGTCACTGTAAACCGTCTATTGTTGAGTGGAAAAACACGCGGGAAATTTTCCACCCTCCAATGCTCCAGCATTGTGGAAGCAGCCAATGCCATTACGCAGTACCAAGTGAACGGGCCTGACAAGCGGGGGTGCGGACCTCGGGGTTGGGGGGCCCCGAGATGGGGGCAGGTGAAGAGCTCTCCCCATCCTTGCCAGTTTTGAAGAAGCCACCAAAATGGTCAGTGGGAAAAATGCCCTTGGCAGGGGATTGTGGTAAATTTAAGTTCGGGGAACATCTTTGGGACACTTTGAAACATAGGTCCCCCCAGCGAGGAGGAGGAGAGGACACAGATCGGAAAAAGGAGCCTTTCTCTCCATCGAATCCAAAAGGGCCGACAGTTTCTCATTTTGTCGGTTTTCATTAGGCAGTGGTTCGGGGTCCGGGGCTAGTGCAGGCGGGGCAGCTCTCAGGTGCATCACTGGGCAATCAGGGCTGTGTTAAAGCTGTGCCGGAGGAAGCGGAGGAGGGGAGGAGGTATTTTCCCAGACACCGCGTTTCCCCAGTCCTTGCCTTGGAAAGAGGTTGGTGCGAATTTGAGGAGGAGGAGAAGATGAGAAGATCTTTGCTAGTGCCCCTCGACCCAGGGCTTGGGAAAAAAAGGCCCATCCTTCACATGGTGCTTTTGGTTTCTCCATTTCCTCCAACTGATCCCCGCATTAAGGGGATCAAAATGAAACAAAAAGTTACCGGGGGGGCCCCCGCCCGGATCCCGATACAAAACAAAAATCAGCACTTTTGAAGGAAGGTTTCCACCCAACCAAATGAGAGTAAAATGCGGAAATGGGGGAACCCTTTTGATTGATTTAATGGGGGACATCTGTTGCGTCTGCTTCCTTCTTCAAATGTCACTGGAACAACGTCAGCAATGACAGCGTAGAGTGCCAAGTTTCCTTTGCGGCACAGCGCAGCAGGCAAGGTGGCAGAAGCCTAATGGGTGGGCCTCTGGCAATCTTTATTTACCACCCCACCCAAAGCATGCAAGCAGGGCACATGACAACAAACAAGACCCGCTTAAGATCAGGTGCCGGGTATCTGTGTTTCCAAAAACCCATTTTTTGGAGTGTTCCGGACCCCAATAGACTTTGGGTATCCAAAAAGGGGCGATGGCCGAGCCGCTCGCCACGCCCCTAGAGGTGTTGTCCTGCCCAGCAGCCTGCGTCATATCTGAGCGGACCTTCAGCACAGCTGGAGGAGTCATTACAGACAAACGCATCCGGCTTTCCACAGATAATGTGGATCGTTTGACTTTCATCAAGATGAATCAGGCATGGAACTCTGATGATGTTGTGGCCCCAATTGCCGAGGTCACCGATTAGTTGCCGGTCTACTTCACATTCCTCTTCAAACAGAAATGGTCCTCTTGAAAAATGTTTTTTAAAATGATCATTTCTTACTGCAATTTTTATTCTCAGTTCCCAACAGTTCATTTTGCTGGTTTTGAAGTGTGGAGACTGTAAAAGACAGCAAGGTTTCATGACAACACTGTATTCCATTTACTCCCTTTATCTTTAGAAGTTTTCCCATTGTCAATGGTTTTGAGGTCATGTTGCTGTGAGATACAGCTATAATTATGGTCCTTTGGAACAGAAATGTGGCTTCTAAGTGGCATTTCTCCATCACAATTTTTAATAGTGGCTGAGAAGTCATATTTATAATTTTTTGGGGTCATGTTGCTGTGAGATACAGCAATAATCATGGTCCTTTGGAACAGAAATGTGGCTTTTAAGTGGCATTTCTCCCTCACAATTTTTAACAGTGGCTGAGAAGTCATTTTGGGTCATGCTGCTTTGAAATGCAGCAATACTACAGGTCCTATTATAAAAAATGTTGTTTCTAACAGACATTTGTTCTTCACAATTGTCAAAAGTGGCTCAAGGGTCATGTTTTTAATTTTTGGGGGCATTTTGCTGTGACATACAGCTATACTACAGGTCCTATTATAAAAAAAAAAAATTCTAACAGAAATTTGTTCTTCGCAATTGTCAAGACTGGCTCAAGGGTGATGGTGCTGTCAGAAACAGGAATAGGTAGGACACTGTTAATGGACACATATTGCAAAATGACTTGTTTTTGCCAGATCTTTAACATAGCTAGCAATTCCTGTATTGAGACAACCCATTTAATACAATTAAAAAAAGAGAAACAAAGACATGGTGGAATTCCAACCTATTTTAAAAATGTGTTTTCTAGAATTAAACTACTAAAAAACTTGAATGTACAAAATAGCTGGTAACAAAATTCCTCTGAATTGTACAAGGGAGGTACAGGAAGACTTGACCAGATGTAGGTTATTCAGAGGACATGGAGTATGGAGCACGGACAGAGAACAAAGTACAGAGACAATTTCCTCCAGCACGTTGAGTAAAATGAGAAAAAGAATGCCAAGAAAAAGGGCACCTGGGTGGAACAGGAACGTTAACCACCAGTATTTCCAAGTGAAGCTCAATTGGTCCGCACTCATACGGAGGGGCAAGCGCTACCCAGGTCTTGACTGTGTACTGAGGAAGGCTGGAGGTCTTACCTCACACTTCCGCTTCCGTACTCTGCTTCAGCACGACTGTTTTCGTTGCTGTGACATAAGGGAATTTTTACCGTGTTAATAGATGATGGACGCCAGCCTGGGCTCTCACCGCACCCACTGTAACTCCGGCCCTGGCAGCTGAACCTGCGTGTTAATATATGACAGACGCTAGTCTGGGCTCTCACCGCACCCACTGTTAGTCTGGCCCTGGCAACTGGACCTCCGTGTTAATAGATGGCTGACGGCAGCACTGGCTCTCACCGTTAGGGGCAATCAGGAGAGCTTCAAATTTCTCTAAAAAATCAGATTTTGAAAAAGGTGATTTCTGTGAGGTTAAGTAGTGTCAAA